>JBBPBT010000570.1:3506218-3516974 GCA_037974875.1 Cicer bijugum | reverse complement strand
ATATATATATATATATATTTTATTTTTTTTGAAAAGTTGTATGATAAAATAGTAATGTTATTAATATGTAACAGTTTTTAAAGAAACGCAAAAGTTATATGATTTATTAGAAATTGACAAAAAGTCATTTACATATTTGACAAAAACATGGGAAAATGGGTGAAAAAAACTTATTTTTATAATTTGTATGTTTCGTTATTTGTACTTTCTTATCGTACATCATTTTATATAATAAAATGATATCAAACAATTGATACTATATTAAACACATTAGATATTATCTAATGTCATTTTGATTCTATTTTGAGTTTTATAAATTTAAAGCTTAGTAGAGTTTTCAGTATAATTAAATGATTTAACGAGCGGGTGATAGTACTAGTCATTTACCATTGAAATATGCCTACTTTTTACTATATAAATATGTGTAAGCAGTGACAGCCACCACAAGAAAAAGTTGTTTTGTGTATGGCATTGAGGAATGGTGAAGAATACAATAGAGTCATTGTTGAATTGGTTCTTTATATTTCGTTGTATTTCTTCGTTTCAGTTTTGTGTTTTTCGTGAAGTAATTCTATATACGAATTAATATTTATTTATTTCATTATTATTTATTAAACTTTGGCATGACAGAATGAGGATATTCTGCTATATATAAGTTGAAAAAGTATTATTTTATGATGGAGTTTTTCTTTTATTTATCATGTCCATAGTCAACTATAATCATCTGCAAATAAATTATTTTTATTTACAAGGTATAAAGGTCACAAATTGTAATTCTCTCACATGTTTATTATTGAATAAATATATTATAGTATTAAATTTTATATATAAATTAGTATACAATAATAATTTGTAATAATAATAAAGACAAAAAAAAAGAAGGAAAAAAAAGGGAGGAGTACATAAACTAGAAACAGAAGGATAGGAAGAAAGGGTGAGAGAGATAAGAAAGAAGAAAGAGTGAGAGAGAGAGAAGAAGACATGGAGGAAAAAAAAACATTGACAAAACAACAAAAAGAGAAAAGAAAACTGCATTTTTTGCTAGAAGTCAAAGTATAAATAGTTGAGAGTAACATCATCTTCTCAATCCTTTTAGAAATATTTAAGATGTGGATTTCCCTTTCATGCATGTATGAGACAATGTTTACCATAAGTTAGGGATTTAGAGTTTAAGAGTTTGAAATGAATAAAGGGATTTTTAATTTTATTTTTGGTTAGATTTAGAGGTTTTGAAATACATTGTTAAAATAATATATGAATGTGAAGCATTATTGTAGAATTGAGTTTCCTTAATGACATTAAATTATGTTCTTTTTATGTGTTTGAAATTAAAGACCTTGAATTTTACTATTGTGACAAATTAGTTTGAGTAAATTGACATTATGATGTTGTTTTGATGTATTCATTGTTTGATTTATTCATAATTTGTAGCATTAGTGTTTGTAGAGATTGTTAGGAAATCAGTGTGATTGAATGAGTGTTGTTAACTTAAAATTCGCAGGACATATGTGTGATTTTATTGTCATAACTTTTTATTTATATCTTAGTTATGAATGATTGTTAGTTTTCTGGAAACTAGACTCAATTACCTTCAAATTAAGTACAAATTTTGTGATGTTTGATTGAATATTGATGCTTAAAAATAGGTTACAAGTTCGACCAAAGTTGTTGTCCTATTCTTTTGACCTTGTGTATTATTTTAATATATTGCAATAACTAAGGACCTAATTTGTAAATATATAATTTTATCTATAAACTAATATCATAAGCTTTCCAAAAAGTGTTTATTTACTCAATTATAGTACTTATAAATTTATGTCAACTGATTCTACAGTTAAACTCAATTTTACGTTGTTATAACCTAAATTTGTGTGTGTGTGTATACATTTACATGACTTTGTGTTATGATTTATATCAACCATATCTTTTGTCGATTTATGTTAATATTCAAGTTGTATTCTAGACAATTAATTTATGATATTACAATTAATCTTCAAAGTATATAAATTCTGTTAATTTAGTCTCTTTGAAAATATATAAATATTTTAGTATTGACTATCTTAGACAATTTTTGGTATATATATTATATGTTATATATTGTATGGTAAATTTCGTATATATATTGTATTCAAATATAGGAAGTTAAATCAACATCAACATCCTTATATTATAGTATGGCCCATTTTAGGAGAAATCATTTTTTTCCCTCAACTACACTATATCTTTTTATGGGCTTTTAGAGGACTTAGTTGTAAAATTTATGGGTCACATATGTAATTAATTAATAAAGTGTGTTAGGGTCATTATATAATTAGCCAATAAACTAGGGGTCAAATAATATATAATAGTTTATGGCTAAAGAGCATAATAATTATGAAAGTTAATAGTGTAGATACCAGGCGGTTTCTAATTTAATGAGGGGCTGAATTAGTAATACTGCAATTTGGGATATAACTAATAATAGTTATATATAGGGGTAGTGGTCCCCAAGGCAAACACAACAAGACTATTCAGTTTCACAAACCCTAAAGAGAAAATTCTCTGGTTCTCTCTATCCCCATCAAGAGAGCAAGGTCTTCAGGGTGTTTTGCTGAGGAAGATCACCCAACTCATTGGCTTTATCATCATCATCCCAGGATTTCATAAATGGCAATTCCCACAGGTACGCTTCCGCCTTTGGTTATTCATCATGTAATTGGCATGGATTATTGAGCATAAGGTTGTAGGATTTGTATCCAACAATTGGTATCAGAGCCTACCATGTTTAATTCACGATGAAATTCAGTTATTGTCTTTGTTTAAGGATTCAATTTGGAAATTTTGACATGATTGAAAAAATTAGGGTTTGTAATTTGGGAATATCTATAATTTTTTTTCTTTTTCGTGTTGATGTGCCATTGATGGTTTACTATAAAGATTTTCTATAATTATTAATTGTTTTGAATGATTGGAACAATTAATGAATCGTGAACAATGCCATGAAATTGTGTTCAATTTTGTTTTATTGCCAAATATTCCCAATTACGATCGATCAACATATGCTGTGTTTGGATTTGGTTCAGATTTTAATTATTAGTTCAAACTATTGGGCTAAAAACGGGATAAGATTGACCTAAATACGGGATACAAGAACAGTTGGAAAATAAATATTGAAGTTATCATTGCATTACTATTGTGAATGTGATCAAAACACTCTTTAATATTGGGCTACGTCTCAAAATTTCTCATGAATTAGAGCAAGGAAAAGACATTGCAAATATTATCATTAATTAAGAGGTGCTAGAAAGAGTGTGCTGATGTTAGATTTACTGCAGTACACGTTTTGCAGTCACCCCAATGAGCTACTGTACTAGCAAATTTGAAGATTTATTTATGTCCTTAAATTTGTTTTTTTTTTTTTTTGGATTCAATTTACCTCATTCAGCTTGGACAAGACTTCTGTCTAAGGCCAATATTTTATATTTAGCAAATATGGAAGGCATTAAGGTCCATCACAGGCAAAGAGTTCTAAAACTGCAATAGAAAAGACTAATCAAATTTTCAAATAAAATGAAAGTTTCTTTTTATAAATAAAAATTTTCTTAACCAGAAGAGGGCCTTTGATGTGTTCCAGATCTCTTTCTCCTGTTCTTTTCTTGAAAAATATATCTAGAGTGCTACAGATTTATGCAGGGGATTTTATCCAACCTAAAGTTTCATGCAACCTTTAAATGTGCTATTGCAAAGCTTTTGGCAGTTATGAAAATAAAAGACAAATAAAAAGTATTTGTTTACTCTTTGGCTTAATTATTATGGGTTTAATTTAATTTAATTTTCGTGATTGACTCTGGCGAATCAATGTCTGGTATGTAACAGCTATACCAACTATTCTCCTTTATTTGATGAGAATTATGGATACTGCTTTATATGCTGCTCAGTAGTCTGTCCTTTTGATCTGATGTTTGGTGATTACATGAACGAGAATTGGATACATTATTTGTGTTGTTCAATTATTTTTTTTTTGTTTGTTTGTTTGTTTTTTTTTTGATAATTATCTTTTTTTTGATAAAATAATAATTATCAAATACTAATGAAACACTGTGTATATAAGTGAACAATATTTTTTTTATTGTTTTACTTGGATATAATAAATATATGTTCAAGTCAAGTTTGACATTTTGAATGAGTTAATTGAAACTTGACGTCGCCAAAGTGACCTCTCTTGTCTAAATTGCTCGTGAAGAGTGTCAAATGGTTGCGTATATGTTTATTCATGCGGGTATTAACCGGCCCAAAGGAAGGTTAATATTTGGCAGAATTATATATACACCTGCGATGATAAATGTGTGACAATTATTTGGTATACATGTGAGCAGTAAACCGGCCCAAAGGAAGGTTTATTGTTTGACATGTCTTATTGTCAATATTTGATCGTTGCAACAAGAGTACTACTAGCAGTTGGTGTTACTGTCCAAAGACTTGACACCAATGGTGCACTGGGTATCTTGAGATGGGTTAAATTCCATGATTTGAACATATGTATTTACTTATTGATTTATTTTTCTATAATGTGAGTTTCTAAGTTTCGTTCTTTATTTAATTTACAGCATCTATTGCTTCCATATCTGCAAATGTGAGTTCCATTCCTGTCCTTAATGGGACAAATTTTAAGGAATGGGAAGAGAACATTCTGATTGTTCTTGGCTGCATGGATCTAGACCTTGCATTAAGAATTGATCGACCCCCTACTCCTAAGGACTCTAGTTCTTCTGAAGAAAAAATTAGAGTATGAGAAATGGGATCGCTCAAATCGCATAAGTCTTATGATCATAAAGCGTGGCATTCCTGAGGTCTTTAGAGGTGCTGTCTCGGATGAGATAGTTACAGCTAAAAATTTCCTTGCTGAGATGGAAAAACGCTTTGTAAAAAGTGATAAGGCTGAAACAAGTTCTTTGCTTCAGAATTTAATTTCCATGAAGTATCAAGGCAAGGGAAATATAAGAGAGCACATTATGATGATGTCCAACATTGCTTCTAAGCTTAAAGGACTAAAGCTTGAGTTGTCAGATGACTTACTCATTCATTTAGTATTGTTGTCTCTTCCTTCGCAATTCAGTCAGTTTAAGGTGACTTATAATTGTCAAAAGGAGAAATGGACTCTTAATGAGCTTATTTCATTATGTGTGCAAGAAGAGGACAGACTAAAGCAAGATAGGACTGAAAGCGCTCACTTTACTAGCATCTCTAAAGACAAGGGCAAAAAGGAAAAGAATTGAGGAGCCCAAGAACAAAGCTGCTGCTAAGGGTCCAGAACAAAAGAAGCAGACTAAAGATAACAACTGCTTCTTCTGCAGGAGTTCTGGACACGTGAAGAAGGATTGTGCCAAATATCACGCTTGGCGTGTTAAGAAAGGTATGATTCTGTCTTTGGTCTGTTCTGAGGTTAATTTAGCTTCAGTACCTGGAAACACTTGGTGGTTAGACTCTGGTGCAACTACTAACATCAGTGTTTCAATGCAGGGTTGCCTGAACTTCCGAAAGCCTAATGATACTGAAAGATGCATCTATGTAGGAGATGGGAAGAAGGCAGAAGTTGAAGCCATAGGAAAATTTAGATTATTATTAAGTTTCGTTCATTATTTGGATTTACAAGACACTTTTGTTGTACCGTCATTTAGACGGAATTTGGTCTCTATTTCTTATTTGGACAAATCAAGATATTATTGTTCATTCGGGAATAAAGAATTTACTTTGTCTTTAAATTCGAATGTTGTTGGATCCGGTTTACTTTCTGGTTATGATAATCTTTATTTGTTGGAAACTGTGGCTAACTATAATGAAACCTTGAGTGTGGAATCACGTGGTACTAAGCGAAAAATTGACAATTTCAATTCAGGAGTGCTTTGGCACAAGCGTCTAGGTCACATCTCTAAAAATAGAGTTGAACGACTTGTGTCAGATGGAATTTTAGATTCCATTGACTTCACAGACTTTAACATTTGTGTAGCATGCATTAAAGGAAAACAGACTAAAGATAAGAAATTAGGCGCATATAGAGCTACAGACGTCTTAGAATTGATACATACGGACATTTGTGGGTCATTTTCAACTCCTTCTTGGAATGGTCAACAATATTTTATATCATTTATAGACGATTATTCTAGATATGTCTACCTTTACCTAATTCACGAAAAGTCCCAATCAATAGACGTGTTCAAATCCTTTAAGGCAGAAGTTGAGAATCAACTTAATAAGAGAATTAAAAAGGTCAAATCTGATCGTGGTGGTGAATACTACGACAGATATGACGGTTCAGGTGAACAACGTTCGGGACCATTTGCCAAATACCTAGAGGAATGTGGAATCGTCCCACAATACACTATGCCGGGGTCACCCAGCATGAATGGTGTAGCTGAAAGACGAAACAGGACTCTTAAGGATATGGTAAGGAGTATGATTTGTCATTCAACCTTGCCAGAGTCACTCTGGGGAGAGGCATTAAAAACAGCAGCATACATTCTTAATAGAATACCAACTAAGACAGCGGCTAAAACACATTATGAGCTTTGGATTGGGCGTAAGCCTAGTTTGAAACCCCTTCATGTTTGGGGATGTCCAACTGAGGCAAGACCTTATAGGTCGAATGAAAAGAAATTTGAATCCCGAACAATTAGCAGCTATTTTATAGGGTACTCAGAAAAATCAAGGGGCTATAAATTTTAGGATTCAAAATTGAGAACAATTTTTTGGGGGAAGATTAAGGTAACGGCAACGTTCCTTGAGGATATTGAGTTTGGGGGGGAAGATTAAGGTTAAAGATTTTGTCTTTGAGAAAGAATCAGTAACAATTCCAGAACTGATTCTTCCACTAGTTGACTTTCCCATTATTGAACAAACTCAAGATGATCTGGTTGTTCAGGAAGAACAAAATCCAGATCAAATTCAAGATCCTCAAGAACAAGTGCCTCAAGAGCCAGCTCCATTTCGAAGATCCACTAGAGAGAGGAAGAAACTACATACTCACATATAGGAGGTCAGACCAGTTAGAGATCACTGAGTACTCTGACTTGGATTTTGCGGGATGCCAAGACAGCTTAGGATCAACTTCAGGCTATGTCTTTCTGTTAGCTGGTGGAGCAGTTTCTTGGTGTAGTGCCAAGCAAGGTCTTACTACTTCATCAACCATGGCAGCAGAATTCGTAGCAATTCATGAGGCATCTGACCAGGACATTTGGCTGAGAAATTTTGTCACGGGGCTGCAAATAGTTGAAGGGATTGAAAGACCGCTCAAGTTGTATTGTGACAATAGATCAGCAATCCTATATTCTAACAATAATAGGAGCTCAACCAAGTCAAAACACATTGACATTAAGTTCCTAGTTGTTAAAAAGAAGGTACAAAGTGGACAGATATCCATAGAACACTTAAGGACAAACTCCATGATTGCGGATCCGCTCACTAAAGATCTACCACCCAAGGTCTTTCATGAGCATACTGCTCACATGGGTGTGCTACAGTTTGAGGGATCTTGATTTTAGTGGGAGTTTCGTCTATTATGTAATTTATGTTCTATGTTTAATTATAAAATACAAATACATTGTATTTGGATTTTCTGATCAGAAATAAAGTTTAAAATATTCAGTTTTGGTTACTTTGTACATTTAAGTTATGGTATGATCTCGTTCGGTAAAGTAGGACCAGTTGAAAATTGACATGCATTGAACAACTTCATGTAATTTTCATGCTACACTTTTCATAATGGGTCTATGTCATTTAGTTGTGTCAGTACGGGTGATCATTGATGGGTTTAGTTATGCTTATTATGACGAAAGCATCTTTGGTTCCATGTGCTGATACGATTAATGGACGGGACAATTTGGATTAGGCTCAAGGTAATTATAATGACATTTTTGACGTCATAAAGTCTAACACGCTCCTAAGGATACATGTGTGACCAGTGGGAGAATAAACTAGGGGTCAAATAATATATAATAGTTTATGGCTAAAGAGCATAATAATTATGAAAGTTAATAGTGTAGATACCAGGCGGTTTCTAATTTAATGAGGGGCTGAATTAGTAATACTGCAATTTGGGATATAACTAATAATAGTTATATATAGGGGTAGTGGTCCCCAAGGCAAACACAACAAGACTATTCAGTTTCACAAACCCTAAAGAGAAAATTCTCTGGTTCTCTCTATCCCCATCAAGAGAGCAAGGTCTTCAGGGTGTTTTGCTGAGGAAGATCACCCAACCCATTGGCTTTATCATCATCATCCCAGGATTTCATAAATGGCAATTCCCACAGGTACGCTTCCGCCTTTGGTTATTCATCATGTAATTGGCATGGATTATTGAGCATAAGGTTGTAGGATTTGTATCCAACATTAGTGACCTCACTTTTTTGTCACTCAATAATATTTTAGTTCATTTTATATAGAAAAAATAGAAAAAAATTTATTTGTTTATCAAAAATAATAATTTTTTTATAAATAAATTAATTGGGAAAATAAATTTTTTAGAAAATTCGTCCCAAAAATAAATTCGTGAAAAGTCGATTTTAGAATTGGGAGCTCAAGTGAATAGGTTATATTTTGCTTTGGAGTTTTTTAAGGCCTTAACATGTGGGCTAAGGTGTAGATTTTAAGGCCTCGTAAAATTCACAGTTTTAATTACAAACATCAGAGGATTAAAAGCAAACAAGACACAAACAAGGGTCCCAAATATGAAGAGAGTCACATATTTAAATAAGCCTCGAAGGTAAAATGCCCCAAAAATAAAATTGGCCGACAGACTTAAACTTTTTTGTTAAATTTTATTTTCACATGCGAATTAATGATAATTTTGTTGATATTAACATGCGAATTAAAATATATTATGAAAATAGTGATTATTATAGTTATATACTAATGAATAATATCACATTTTGTAATAACAATTTAATTAGTGTTTGAGGTATTCTAAAATTTTAAATTTTCACATATTCATATCACACTCACATGCGTACTGATATATATTTAGACTTCATATAAATCAGTGTAAATAAATTTTGTGTGATTACTTTTTTTTATACTTCATTCATCTTAAAATATAAATAAAAATCAATTCAATAATATTAACATATATTGTTCAAATTTTAAACCAAATAAATTAATTTTTCTAAAATCATTTTTGTTTATATTTTTAAATAAATTAAAATAAAATAAAAATATGATGTATTTTATTGGCCGATCCCTTTTAATAAAAATATTATTTTATCGTTTTATATAATATTCCAATCTATATATTTACATAGATGGGAATAGATGTAACACTAAAATATCATCTTAATGATTATTTAATGACATTAAATTTTTTTAAAATAGAATGAATCAAATTAGATTTAAAAAATCACTGCAAAAGATATTCCATGAAAATTTATGTTGACAATTAGAGGTGTACATGACTCGCCAACCCAATCATTCAACCTAATTCGATTTTTATTTGTATTTGGTCATTTTTGAGTCCGATCCAACTCAACCTGTTTAAAGTCGCTTATATTTGGTTTAGATAATGAGTTTAATAATTTGAACATGTCGACCCGACCCGGTAACTAATTAGATAATTTTTTTTTAATTTTGTTTGGCAATTCCAGCACTCCACCTTCTTCTTTTGTTACATGTGCAGTGCAGCCAGTACTCACAACTGTTATGATTTTTATACAAATTAGTTATAATAAAACATTATTAATAACTTATTTTTATATGAATGTTGATGCAAGGTGTTCGTGCGTCTAGGATAAATATTGAATGTTCATGCAATGTGTTAATGCAACGTGTTCATGCGTGTTGAAGTTGACATTGCTTATAATTGATGAATTTATATATTTTATTGATTTGCTGTTGTTGATTTTATTTATATATTTGAAGATTGTTGGATTTATTTTTTTGTGTAAGGTTGATAATTTTTTTCAAGAATTAAAAATGTGATTGAAATTTTATAATTTTTGAGACATTAAAGTATTAAATATATTTTCATTCGATATATTTTCTCGTAAAATAAAAAACAAGTTATTATTTATGTATAATCCGTCAATCCAACTCATTTTTTATCGGGTCAGTTTGGTTCGGGTTAACTGAAAAAAAAATTGGTTTTAGAACTTAACCCAACCTATAGATAATTGATTGGGTCGGGTATCGAATTTTGTCAAAACTGGCCCAATCCAACTCATGTACACTCTTATGCAGTTTCTTCACTCTATTTCTATTAAAATTCTCCTTCGATAAAGATCGAATCATACTTTATTACTGTGTTCTTTTTGGGGCCGAATCAATTTTTTGTTAATAAAGACATAATATGTAAATCAATAACTATGGGCTATTTAAACAAATTGGACTAAATATTGTAATTTTTTTTAAAAGAATATTATATATATATATATTATTCACTTTTATTACATGTAAAGCTATTTTATACAATAAATATATATTTATTAAATTCTATAATAATATTCATATAAAAATATTTTTTTAATTTTTTTTAAATAATCGATTTTATACTGTGTGTAAGACACAAGTTCGTCTACACTAGTTTAAATTAAATTTGTGTAAATATTATCTAATTTTTTATTTATAAAGTTGAAGAGAATATTTACACTATTACATTGAAATGATAAAATAGACCAATTTTAATAAATTGACTATTTATTTGTTGAAAAATATTAGTTAGAATAATACTTTGAGAGAGAGAAAAAAAATAGTGATATTATAGATCTATTGTGCTCTAGTTATAATAGAA
>JBBPBT010000570.1:3452251-3466948 GCA_037974875.1 Cicer bijugum | reverse complement strand
TTTTTGTTAGTTTGTTTATCCATCAATTAGTTATTTTTCTTTTGTCTCCCTTTTTATTTTATTTCTAATTAGTTTATTAATTATCCGTTATAAATACATCTGTATTTGTTATTGTTAGTAGTTTATTCGTTCTAGAATACTTTTTTTATAAATTAAAATATAAATTTCAAATTAATTTTATTTTTGATTGAAAATTTCATATAGTTAAATAATATTAAAAGCGTCAGCGATTTTATTAAATAAATCAAGAAATTAATAATTTTTGTACTAAAGAGTGAATTTAAGTGTCTAATAGGTTTTCCAAAAAGCATTTTTCTTGATACGATATTAATTAAATTGACAAAAACAATCTCTCACATTGAAAATGAAAATTGATTTAATTAATGTTTTAATGACATAACTGGCTTTATTCCCCATCTCTTCGTTACTCGTTAATACACATGACTCTTCATCTTTGCTAAGCATCATCGAAGAAAGAATGAAGTGGCATCGCAGCATGGATGATGAAAGAATAAGAATGGAAAGCAACAACAAAAAGAAGAACAAAAACCTGATAAGCCGCAACCTAAGTGACTCCGGTGGGAATGGGATTGTTGGTCTTGCGTTTGCAGTCGTAGGTTTGATAGCTGTTGTGTCTTTATCAATCAACAAAAACAGGAAAAAGCATAATGAGTCAAATCCTAAACCTAAACCTCAAAAAACTACATTGGAGAAAAGCTGCGAGAACCTAGAAAATAACGAAATTGAAACCAATCAAGGTCTTCACGTTATTCTTCATTCTTCAAGTTCAACAACCACAACCACAACCGATGAGGGAGATGCTGCATCATGGTAACATTGACTAAGTTCATGTTTGGTTTTCGGTTTAGATTGACGAAATCACTGTGATTTTACATAAATTACCTTATACAGCTTTTATAAAGTTAATATGATTTTATCGATAGCACCGTAAAACTTAACATACACTAAATTCATATTTAAATTTGCGGAGACTTGTCATCGCGATTTTGTCGTAAGCTGTATTTTAGAGCTTCAAGTACCGCTCGTCCAAACGTGACTTATTTGTTTGATAAAATTCATCTTTATAGCCAATTTTAAGGCGCAGACAAAATCGACTTGATTGAGTATTTTAGAGAATATCTCAATTTAACTATGCGGTTGTTTTATATATACTAAGTGTGTATTAGTATTTTTTAATTTTTAACTTTTTCCTCTATTTGTAAATACACAGTTTGTGTTGGTTAATTTTTGTATTGTTTTGTATTTGCAACAGTCACGAGACAGCCGATACAAAAAGCATCAACGACACTTTAATTCAGGTGATTTATCAATTACCATTCCTCTTTTGTTGTGTTAGATAGAAAACCTGTCGTATAAATTGCTCTCAAGTTTGACTTTTTTCAGGAGGAGAAAATTGATACTGTCTCTGACATTAACATCATCAATGAAGTGATTTCTGCAACCTCAGTTAATCATCAAGAAATTGTGCTCTCCGATGATTCATACTCGGAAAGTGCCACCTCAACACAAGATAGTGGTACTGGTGGGATTGATGAAAATATCCATGATTCTGAATCACAAAATATGGAACTGGAAATTCATGAGAACCTGCAATCTATAGAAGCAGAAACAGTGAATGATGATGGTGTTGTTTCAGAGCCAGATTTCGATTCTAAGGATGAGGAAGGGAAGATCGAAATGCAGCAGGACGAAGAACATGTAGCAGAGAAAACAGAGAGCGAAGTCACCAAGGAGACTGAGAGTGTTGAAACTGAAATAATTTGCAATGAAAATGGAAATTTATCCATGGAGGTGAATGGTGATGAACCATTGGTATCACATTCATTTCAATTGACAACATTGCTTATGCTGATGCCAGGGTTGTTCTTACTTTTAATTCTACTTTTGCTTATGCATTTTACACAACAATTTCATTTCACTTTTCTGCAATAGTCCTGTTCATTTGAATTTCAAACTGCTGAAACATTTTGTTTAATGAGGTAAGAAACACTTGAGTACCATAACCTGTTCCTGTTATTTTTAGTAGTATCATTTATAAATTGTATGCCTATATGACTTAAGAATACAAATTAAATATGTAATTACTCTTCAATAATGTGTTCCAAAATGCATTCCACAACTGCAATTCAATTGCAGCTGAATTACAAAGGATTTAGAAGTCTCTGCAAGACTGCAACTACATCCCAATCAATAATTACATCCGCATTTATTACCAATAACAAAATTTACTATTTAGCCAAAATGCAATTTGGAACCACTTTGATCTCTTTATTAGAGTGAAATAGGGATGAAGTCCCTGGTTACAAAGATATTACAGAATTTCTAGAGTAATTGGTGCACCTCCTTAACCAAATGCCCCAGCTCTAGTTTGTAATATTTCCCATTTTTTTAAGGAAATGTTAGTGTCACAAAAGACCTGTAGACCTTTTACATATTACTCATTGATAGAAACGTTTTTTTTGAAGAGAATAGATTCTACACTTTCAAACTAGCAAAACAAACTTCTACTCTTCAACTTTTCAAATTTTAATGTTCAATATATTAAGTTTTTATTTTGGACATTAACTCATCTTTATAAAATTGATGGTAAGTTAAGAATTTTAGTAAACTATTTTTAGATTTTATTTTTTCAATGTTGAATTAAACCGTGAAAAATATCAACAAGATTCCAAATCATTAGAAGGATTGTTGATTAAGAAAATAGAGTTAAAAAAAGTTGAATGTTAGAAGGCTCTAAGAAGCTTTTTATAATGAGGATGACATTAACAACGCCCCTCGGAAGACGCACAGCAAAGAGAGTAGAATATACACAATCATATACATAGCTTAACATTAGCTGCTACTAACATCCTAAATATGCTTCAAGTGGTAATTATTTATAACCAATTAATTAATTATGAATAGACACAATTCAAATACGTTTGTTTGTTTGTTTGTTTGTTTATAATAATGAGCAAGCTGGTGGGTTGAGTTTCCCTCCGAAAATAGTTTCTGCATTAGCACAAACGGATACAAAGGTTGTATTTTGTGGACCGCCAACATAAGACAAATCAACATCTGCTACCTCAACACCTACGCATGGGTTCGTCGTGCTGCATTGCAATGACACTGCAATGTTTGAGACTGTTGTTCCACTTATGTTACGGAAATGCACGTCACTGATTTTCCACACTGAAGTTGATGCCTGCACATGTACAAACATAATTACTTTCGACACCCCACTTAGATACTATATGCGCCCCTAAATATATATCAATCCAAAATAATTGATATTATTTTTTCAAGCTTTCACTTCGTAATATTTATTCATTATACAAAAAGGTAAAAACAATTAATAACATTTTTGAAATAATAATTAATATAATTGAAAATTTGAAAAAGTCATATAAAAATGGTCAAAAATATAAATCTCTTTGTAAAAAATAGACAAATATAAATGTCAGTGTAAGTATTAAGTGAATTCAACGATTTTAGACCGAGACATATTATTTCATCATAAATTTTTTTTATAAAAAAAATGGAAATATTTATAAAAAATTATGAATATCTTCTATTTAAGAACGGTGGTGATAAGAATTAAGATTTGAATTTCAAGAAACTAATATAATCATTAATTTACTAACATTTGTTTAACTTCTAAACAATTTATAATCAAGTCTCTAAATTGAGGACCTAATTCTAAATTATTGAAAAAGTTAGGGATTTCATTAAATACATGAAGTTTATTTTAAAATCCTCTAATTAAGAAGGTATAGAAAATGAAAACTAGCATGCTTATGTTATTTGCTTACCACTCTTGCCTTTTTGCCATAACTCTGATCAATAACAATGGGATTCTGGACACCATTCATGACCAAATCTTCATAGACAATGTTTTTTGCCTCAGCTGGTGTTGACCCCAACCAAGTTTTGATTCTAGCACCATTAGTTGTGTTTGTGAAGGTGCAATTTTTAACAACAACACCATTCACAGTTTTCTCCGTTGGCCTCTTACCAAGACTTCCAACACTAATACCATGACCAGGACCACATATAATATTAGTGATAGTAATGTTGGATGTGCTATGTCCAACAGAAATGCAATCATCGCCAGTTCCAATGATGCTGTCGGAGACACTTATCATGTCACTTGAGCTAATATGCATACCATCTGTGTTTGGACTGTTTCCTGGAGCTGTTATCTTGAGGTTTGTGAATGAAACGTTGTTGCAACCAAATAGATGATAGTGGAACTCCATGCTGTTTAGTGAAGTGATGTTTGTCACTATGGAATTGTTCACCTTTTCGAATTTCAGTGACTGCACATATATATATAGTTTTGTTACTTGTCCATAATAACCATTGATTCTAGAGAAATTATATTTTGTCACCACTAAAAACTATTGTAATCAATTTTGTTCATTAGATGGTTAATAATAAATATAACAAACACTCATTAATCACCCACTTAACATAATTAACACATGTACATTTGAATGTGATTAGCATGGATTTTAAATTCTTGTATAATAACATTTGGAGAATAGGTAACAAGTTTCATCCGTTATTATATGTATTAATCGTTGATCTATTCTAATTTAACTACAAATTTTGAATTCTATTAATCAATTATTCTCTTATCTATTTTTGTGTTAAAATATGGTAAAGTGCAACAACAATGACAAAATTATAGATAATTTTTTATAGTCAATAATTTTTTTCACGTTATTATTTGTTTTTAATAATATGACGATGATAATTGAACAAGTGTCTATTTTAGTGTATATGTTTTTTTTTTATAAGCTTATATTTATATAGTGATTGATGAAATGGTATGCTTACAGAGGGGAGGGAAACACAATTGTCCTTGTTCTTCTTGCAGTCATTAAACGGCCAACTAATTGCACCTTGGCCATCAAAAACTCCACTACCTTTCAACACCAAACCATCAATGCTTAGAAATGTGAACCATTCTGGACTATAATACTCAGATAAATCTGTTGTGGCTTTAACGGTTCCTATAACTTCAACGGTTATGGGCTTTGGGCTTATGCATGGCCCTGCAAACAGAGTTTGGCCAGAAACAAATGTTCCTTCTGGGATCAACAGCGTTGCTGGTGTAGTACTGTTTTTGCATGCTGCCATCCATGCTGCCCTAAATGCCTGCATAACATAATACAAAAAATTCAATATGTATTCATTAAACATTTATTTCCTTATGCATGTTACAAAATCTTATTATTTCAAAAAAAATCAATTATTTGACGGACAATTAAAATTTGAAAACAAAATAAACTAACCTCAACATTGTCAGTTTTGTCATCAGCAACAGCACCGAAGCTTGTGACGTCGAAAACTGAAGAATTGCCATTTTCAAGGAGGCTACGGGGGTTCCTATAACTACTGGATGCGCCTATAATGCTAAAAGAAAGGAAAACAATGCCTAAGAAAAAAAAGGCCTTTGCCGTAGTCATGTTTACCAGCTTGAACCTTTAAAAAAATATTTTAATAAGGTTAATTTGAAATTGCAGTTATTGGTTGTGTTGTGGTTGCTGTTATTGCAACCTAACTGCAATTCAGAAACCTTTACCTATTTGGATGAAATCAATTATATGTGACTGAAATAATGATGTAATATAATATATACAAGAGAACTATATACCTCTCATACGTACTCTGCATGTGGAGTCTATTTTGGTCTTCATTCTCCTATTAATCTGGATAGTTGATTTTTTTAGATTTTAGGTCTTCTATATTTAGTAGTTTTTCGTCTACATTTAGCTTTACAATGATCATTTAGGTTTATGATACCTGGTCTGTTTTGAACCCATTAATTTGTAACCAAATTTTGATAAAGTTCATTCCATCATTGACAACAATATTGCAAGCATTGGTTTCTTCCCCATCCAAAAGACCCAAGACAGTCTCCACGAAGACGTCCGCTTACGAGTATAATGTATCGGTTGAAATTTATGAATATGGCTTGCTTCCGACTAATTTTAGAATCTAATAAATGTGAATTAATATATGTTTATTCATTCATCACTTCATATAAGTTTCTTTACTTAATTTTACGTACAGTTATAACAATTCATGGCTTTTATAATTCCACTATTTTTTGTTTGCAGTATTTCTATCAATTTTCAATAATTCAATCACTATGATGGACTAATACTTATTAAAATATTTACATTAAAAATCTATATAAATTTTTTAAAAAATCGTATAGGATAGAAAAAAAATATTATATTTTCCACATGTAAAATAAATAGAGGTATCTTTGCAAGAAAATAACTAAAACAACGAACAATTTTAAAATAATTAATTTTAGTGGCAATAGCCTGAGCAATAAAAGAAACAACATAATCCAAATAATGACAACTAGGAAGAGATACCGAATGTTCTTGTTAGCGAATGGACGATCATATTATAATTAACTTGTCTCTCAATGAATGTGACCTTAATTAAAATGTTGTTTTGATTGAGGGATAGTTTTACAATTATTGATGAGTTTTGTTATAGCATCTTCCCACCCCATCCGTTAATGTTACCTTGGCCTTGTGGAAAATTTGAGTATACAATATTCCAAAACTTTTTATTTCGACTTCACCAAGTGCTCCAAAGGAGCATGACAAAGTGAAGACGAGGGCGAGCATCTAATTCACTAATTAAGGATTTTACTTAAAGAATCATATAAAATTGTACAAACAAATCTAAAAAATATCCATCAAATCTTAAGACAAAATTGAGTCACAGTAATAAATATTAAGTGTTAAATAAGTTATCGGTGTTATGTAACTACCATTTTCTCCCATGCAAATTAATAAATATTTTTTTAGTAAACAAATTTGTAAATGTTAAAGAACGATAAATACTTGATTAAAAAAATAATGAGTAGTTTTAGTGAACAAATAAAAAAAAACCCATAAACATGGTCAGAGTGAATTAACTAATAATAAGATGAATTAGATCATTTGCTACAATTTTGGATATATTAATTTTCAACAGTATGGTCGAAAATGGCGGATAGCCGTGGAACTCACAACAAGATGGTGTGACAATGGTAAAATGAGATGCAAAGATGCTTATATGAATGGAATGGAATTGAAGACAACAGTTGCAACTAGAACCTGATTTAGTAATGTAATAAAAATTGTATTTGTCAGTCTTTCATAGCATCTCGGAAGTGTGAAAGAAAAAATAAAATGCCTGAACCTAAGCTTGCTAGACTTCCCAGTATCAGAGACCAAGTGGAGTGTACCCTCTCCGCTCACCGTAACGAACTCGTTTCTCTCCTCTCCAGGTTACTTTTCCTTTTAATTTTCAACTTTAAAATTTCTATTATTATGTATACGCTCAATCAATCTCAACTATCATGTTTGCGTTTGAACATTGAAGGTATGTAGATCAGGGGAAAGGGATTCTCCAACCCCATAATTTGATTGATGAGCTGGAAAGTATCGAAGGTGGCGACGGTCAAGCCACCGAGGATCTCAAAAATGGCCCCTTCGACGAAATCATCAAGTCCTCCCAGGAAGCCATAGTTTTGCCTCCTTTTGTCGCAATGGCAGTTCGTCCACGCCCTGGTATTTGGGAATACGTCCGTGTTAACGTTTTTGAACTTAGTGTGGAGCAATTAAGTGTTTCTGAATATCTCCGCTTCAAAGAAGAACTTGTTGATGGAACGTGAGAAACTCTTTGCTTTTATTTTTCAATAACCAATTATTTCAACAGATCATGCCTCTTTTCATCACTGCTTTGCTTTTATTTTTACACTACAGAGTTAATGACCATTTTGTATTAGAGCTTGATTTTGAGCCATTCAATGCCTCCTTTCCTCGACCTAACCGCTCATCGTCCATTGGCAATGGTGTCCAGTTTCTCAATCGCCACCTTTCTTCAATTATGTTTCGAAAGAAAGATTCTTTTGAGCCATTGCTTAATTTCCTCCGAGCTCACAAATATAAAGGCCAAGTATGTTTTCTTTCATAACGGTTTTTAAGTTTCAGGGATTGCAACTTGAGCCTGCAAGTTTTCTTTCCGAATTCCCACTATTTATTATTGTGCAGAGACTTATGTTAAATGATCGTATCCACAGCATTTTCAAACTTCAGTCTTCTTTGGCCAAGGCTGAGGATCATCTTTCTAAGCTTCCACCTGATACTCTCTACTCTGAGTTTGAATATATGTAAGCTTTTTTTTTTTTTTTTATAAAAATTAGGAAATTTTTATTAATCAAAGTGTATATTGTTTCTCTGGAAATTTGAACTTAGTACATTTAGTTAACAAGGTTAGTATTAGAGATGTAAAATTGAACCGTATTTATTGATAATTGAGTAACTAACATATAACTAAAGTAGTTAACTCGTGACTAATTTTATAGTTAGCTCTTAACACTGAGCTAGCACCTATGTAAGCTTATCTTTGATAATAATCGGTAAATATGTCTTGCCACACCTCCTGTATATTGTAGTTGATAATAATTCTAGTTGTATATTGTAGTCAAAAGTTTTTACTTTCTCTGAGTCTTGTGTAAGTGTAGATTACAAGGAATGGGTTTTGAGAGAGGTTGGGGTGATACAGCTGAACGGGTATTGGAGACGATGCATCTGCTCTTGGACCTTCTTCAAGCTCCTGATCCTTCTACGCTGGAGACTTTTCTTGGCAGAGTACCAATGGTGTTCAATGTTGTTATATTATCTCCTCACGGTTACTTTGGGCAAGCCAATGTCCTTGGTCTGCCCGACACTGGTGGACAGGTATTCTTATTTGTAATTTATTGCATAAGAATATTTGATCCGGACATGTGAATTTGTTCATCGCTTGATTCACTTGCATTGTAAAAATTGTGTATAAGCATCATCATGCTACATGAGATACTTCTGCCTGCAGGTTGTTTATATACTGGATCAAGTGCGTGCTCTTGAGAACGAGATGCTCCTTAGGATCAAGAAACAAGGACTTGATCTCACTCCTAGAATTTTAATTGTAAGTGTGTAACTTGTTGTGCCATTTCTTGGTCTTTGACTTGGTTTTTTTGTGGTTGATATTATTTTTCAGTTGAAATTAAATTTACTCTCATTTTTTGCTATGAAGGTTACCAGGTTATTACCTGATGCAAAGGGGACAACCTGCAACCAACGGCTAGAAAGAGTCTGCGGTACTGAATATACTCATATTTTGCGTGTTCCGTTCCGATCAGAGAAAGGCATTCTCCGTAAATGGATCTCAAGGTTCGATGTGTGGCCTTATCTTGAGACTTATGCACAGGTAAACTTCATTCTATGTGTTGAACTGTTGCCCCTGTTATGCAATTTTATTTTGGAATCAGTGATTTCTTATCATTGTTTAGGCATTAGAAAGATCATTAAATATTGGTAGTTTTATGTGTCGATAGGATGTTGCTAGCGAAATTGCTGCTGAGTTACAAGGTTATCCCGATTTTATCATTGGAAACTACAGTGACGGGAATCTTGTTGCATCTTTACTAGCTTGTAAAATGGGAGTCACACAGGTTCTGTTCTTTCTCCCTTTCCCTCTTGCTTTGCCATGGAAATGTGAATCCTGCGTTATCTTCTACTGATATTGGAACTTACTTGATTTAAATGTCTGTATTTATAGTGCACAATTGCCCATGCTCTGGAGAAAACAAAATATCCAGATTCGGATACTTATTGGAGGAAGTTTGATGATAAATATCACTTCTCATGTCAGTTCACGGCGGATCTAATAGCCATGAACAGCGCTGATTTTATCATCACCAGTACATACCAAGAGATTGCAGGAACGTAAGATTTCATGATATACAGTGTACTTCATGGTTTCTGATAGTTCCTTGTAATTCTGCTCAATGATATTGTCCCTTATATATAGCCATCATTTAGTTTCTTTTGCAAGCTCATGCTTGAGATTACATGTTTTTAAACTCTCCATACCCATGTGGCATTCTATAACATAATTAGTTGTGTCAATGTCCCTTTCTATAGCATTGATCATACATATATATTGTGATGGAATATGCGCTACTCCATTTTACTACATAATACTCTTCATATTTTTCATTAAATGATTCCTGGTGCTAGTTTTCATTTCATATTTTCCCCTCTTTCTAATGATTTTGCTAATATTTTTGTGTTTGGTTGTGCTAAGGCTAGTTACTTCATTTTATCATTCTTATTATCTTTCTCCAGGAAGAATACCGTTGGCCAGTATGAGAGTCACACTGCTTTTACTCTTGCTGGGCTCTATAGGGTTGTTCATGGCATTGATGTTTTCGATCCTAAGTTCAATATTGTCTCTCCCGGAGCAGATATGTGCATATACTTTCCCTACTCAGAAAAGCAGAAAAGACTTACAGCTCTGCACGGTTCAATTGAAAAGTTATTATATGATCCTGAGCAGACTGATGAATACATGTGAGTCTTTTTCTATTAAACAAATTTTGAATATGGCTAGTATACTTGGTGAAGGATCCAATATCTTTCAAAATAATTGGTCTATTTTAAGTTGTAAGAAATGTTATGCAACACCTCACATTTTCATATGTGAATTTGTGGATATGATAAGGTAAAAATGCTGATATCATTTAGCTGATTTGTTGATTTTTGTTGTGCTATGGTTGCAAGTGGT
Organism: Cicer bijugum; assembly: GCA_037974875.1. Classification (NCBI taxonomy): domain Eukaryota; kingdom Viridiplantae; phylum Streptophyta; class Magnoliopsida; order Fabales; family Fabaceae; genus Cicer; species Cicer bijugum. The sequence continues at coordinate 3,456,319 of JBBPBT010000570.1, read as the reverse complement.
ACGCTGAATGATCAGTCAAAGCCTATAATATTCTCCATGGCAAGGCTAGACCGAGTGAAAAACATTACCGGGTTGGTAGAAAGCTATGGTAAGAATAGCAAACTGAGAGAACTAGTCAACCTCGTTGTAGTAGCTGGTTACATTGATGTAAGCAAGTCCACAGACAGAGAAGAAATTGCAGAAATTGGAAAAATGTATGATCTCATAAAAACATATAATTTAAATGGTGATTTTCGATGGATTGCTGCCCAAACAAATAGAGCACGGAACGGTGAGTTGTATCGTTACATAGCAGACACACAAGGTGCTTTCGTTCAGGTATCTACTTTCTCCTTACTATTTTGTTGACCCCTCAAACATCATTTGTAAATTGTAACAATAACTATATATCCTACTGCAGCCTGCTTTCTATGAAGCTTTTGGGCTTACAGTTGTGGAGGCCATGACTTGTGGCCTTCCCACATTTGCTACTTGCCATGGTGGCCCAGCTGAGATTATCGAGCACGGTAAATCGGGATTCAATATCGATCCTTATCACCCTGATCAAGCTTCGGACCTGTTGGTTGAGTTCTTCCAACAATGCAAGGAGGATCCAAGTCATTGGAAGAAAATATCTGATGGTGGTCTTCAAAGAATTTATGAAAGGTATATATATGTGATTTTGGTAAAATTAGTAGCATTTTTTATAGGCACACTTGATGATAAGCAAAGAATAATCAGGTACACATGGAGGATCTATTCTGAAAGGCTTTTGACCTTGGCGGGAGTTTATAGTTTCTGGAAGTATGTCTCCAAATTAGAGAGGCGTGAAACTCGACGATATCTTGAGATGTTCTATATCCTTAAATACCGTGATTTGGTGAGTGATATATCATTTTATTCACTTGGAGTTTTGTATGCTTTGAGTTTGTTTAGTCTTAAAAGTTTTTCCTTTTTGTGAGCTTTGTTGATAGTTGTTAACTATATGTCCAAGTTTGCTGATTCAAAGGATAAAAAAAGTTTTAGGAAATTATTGGGTTGATATCATGAAGAGTTATTACCTTACCATCTTTATGTCCTATGCCTAATAACAAGTGTGACAAAAACAAAAGAATGTTAATTAGCTAATACTAACATTGTTTTCAATTTTTGTCCTCTACAACTTCAATCCAGGCCAAGTCTGTTCCACTGGCACAGGATGATGCAAATTAAGTGATTGGTATCTCCCACCGTCAGCAACTCGGGGTTGAGACTATCGACCATGAAAATATTAGTCTATTAATGTAGATAACAAATTTCGGCTTCGAGACAGTAAGTAGTCTTTTATTGGTATGGATGAAATTTTGTTTCAAATTATCTCACGTTTTATAATGACTGACTTTGTCCTAAAATTCTTGTTCTTCCTGTCCTAAAATTTTTGTTTGGGTTTTGTGTATCTTTTGCTTTACTTTAGGCTTTTAGCAGCGTTAATCTTTGTTACATGTAAAGTACACCTGCCACCTGTGAATAATTGGTGCTTGTTGTTTCATATAATTGTCATCATCCAATCATAGGAGGATTATTAAAACAACCAGAGCATACGAAGAAAACAACCAGATTTAGCAACAACTAGCTGAGGCTCATATGTGTTACTATGTCAGTAACATAACATTAGAAATGGTAATTGAAAAGGAATACATTTAGTAACATTAATACATTCAGAAGCTTACTTGCTCTTGTGCAATTCAGGTGTATTTGGATTTGAAAAAATAATTGTTTTTTTAAGACATAATTACTCTTTGTAGAGTTCTTAATATGTGTCAAAAAGGAACATGGATAATTCTTTTGGTTTTTGTTTTTTTGTTTTTTGTTTTTTGTTTTTGCATTTTTGAGCTGTAATTTTAACATTTCACTTTCGATAGGCAGTTGTTCTATGACATTTTTGTTCACTCCTTAAAACAAAAAATCACATATTTGTTTAATTTAATTGAATTAGTTGTTTCATATCTTATATATATATTAATAATTTTATCTAGGGGACCATGTAATATCTGAGCTTGGATTAATTTTTTTTTCTTTCAAAATTAGATTCACTTTCTATTTGGAGTTCTATTTCTACAAAGTATACATATTAAAAAAAAATTACTAAAGAAAAATATAAATAAAACAAAATATAATGCTACATGTTTCATTTTTTGCTAATGTTTGTTTTTTGTTCCATAAAAATCACTCTAAATTTATTTGGTTTCTTATTTTAAATGTTTGTACACTCTTCTGATGGATTGCCATTTGATTTTCAAACCAAACAAAAATTTATAAACACTTGTTAGAAGAAACAAATTATCCCAAAATATAAGGATGTTTGAAGTTACTAGATCTATTTTTGTTTCAATCATACTTGTTATTAATACTACTAATTTATGTGGAAAGATAAAAAATTAAAACTAAACATATTCATATACAATTGATATTTTAAGAACATACATAAATAAAATATAAACATTAAAATTACTATCTATTTGTTAATATATATGAAAAAACAAAACATATAAAAAGATTGAGGGAGTATTAACTATTAACGAGACAAAGCCGTGGAAGTTGTCTCACTACAGCCGCTATCTTGGCAATACCTTGCGACCGTAAATGCATCGGTTTGAGTTAGGTTTGGCAAAAATTCAAACTGAAGTTATTAAGAAAATTTTAGGTCGAGTTTAGTGGAAAAAAAATAAGTCATTTTTAGGTTGGATATGGTATTGGGTTATCCATATTATTATTATTTTTTTAAAATTTTTTTATATATAAAATATCATAAATTTTATTATAATTAATTCATATAATTACGAATTAAAATTTAAAATTTTATTTTTTAATTTAATTATTAACGATAGATCATCATATGTTTTCTTAAAAAAAAGACACATCTTTAATTTGTAAAAAAATATAATGTAATTTATTTTCACTATGTTTTTAGCAACTAATATATAATTAATAAAATAATATATACAAATATAATTAAAAATTGAAAAGCAGAATAAAATAAACGTACTTGTTTATTAAAAATTAAATAGAGTAGTATGTTCACAAGTGATGCGTGTGTAAGCATGAATGAATAATAAAAATGTAAAATGTAGTATATGACGATTTTCACGTTGGGATATAATTTTATGTGGAAGGTTGGTTATTAATGGAGACACGGATTGGAGGAATGTCTTTGGGTCCCATCTGATTGGGGGTTTGGAATTAATCGTTATGTCATAAGTATAACCATAACTTTGGGGATGGGGAAGTAGTACCTTCCTTATAAAAAATGAGTTCCAGTCCCACATCTGATATCTCTGACATTTATGTCAGAAACTTAACCCATACCAGTGCTTTTTGGTTCTGCTTCACATGTCTAGTCTCTTCTCGGACCAATACTCTCTCTCCATCACCCTCTTTTTCAACGGTCAAATACCCTCTTTTTTCATTTCCTTTTTTAACCTCGCCCTACTCTAACACCTACAACCCTACTGGCTATATAACCCTTTTTTATTTACAAATACTGGCTACATAACTAAAACGGAAACCCTTGTTTTGTACATCTTTTATAATTAAGAATTTAAGACGAGAGATATAAAAAGGGTCAAAGAGAGACACATGAGAGTTGCGCGATCATGAAGTAAATGAATTGTGTAATTGTTGACAATTTATTTTAGTTTTTTTAATAGATTTTCTTCAACAAGTTTATTTTGTTTATCTGTATTAGATATTAAATATGTTATCTCATATAATTAAAATTAAATATTAAAATCTCTAAAAACAATTATATGTACACGTAATAATACATATATATCTTAATCTAAACTTTATATAAATGGTAAATATATTATAATATTTATCAAATATAAGAAAAAACTCTAACAAAAAATAATTTTATTTCTAAAATTTCTTTAACAGTATATAATGTTAACTTTTTACAAGAAATCAAATTTATTATTATAATAAATTAATATTATATACTATTAATCTAAGAATACATTTTAATTTGAATATTATTATATTTTAATTTCCTTCTATTTTATCATAAATAAATTTTTTAAAAGAGTTAAAATGTAAACTACAAAATAACAA
>JBBPBT010000570.1:3438579-3452058 GCA_037974875.1 Cicer bijugum | reverse complement strand
AATTTAATAGAAATAACATACTAAATTTTTTTTATTTAAAAATATCAATTTTCTTTTAGTATAATATATAAAATAAAATAAAAATGGGGTTAAATATTTACAAATCAATAAAAAATTTACTAAATATGTTTTAAGCATTGTAAATAATTAAATGTGTTCACATTTTTTTAAAAAAGCAAATAAATATTTTAAAATAAGTCATCCAAAACACAAATATTTGAAGAATAACTAAATAACAGATATAAATTAGTTTTAAACTAAGACTATATGTAGAATGACAAATGAAATCGAATAAGATAAAAATAACAATTTAATAGAATACACAATTTAATCTATAATATTACTATGTTACCTAAATACACAATTATTAGAATCGTTGGAATTTTTTTTCTTCCTAATTCTATTGAATTTGTAATAATAGTTATATACAGATAAATTATTTTACATCATAAATATATATCTATTAAATTTTAATAATATTAGTATTACAAAAAAAAAAGTAATTTACATTTAAATATTAATTTCTCTATTCCGTGCAGGATAAAACCTCAACTACACTAATAATATTAATAAATAATATATCTAAGAAAATAATAATATATATTCTTAAAAAATAAAAAAGATGTTTTATTTAGAGACTATTTTTCTTCAGTGATTACATATAAAAGTAGAGACAGTATTATTAGTTGTCCAATTTAATTGATAGAGTGATGGTCTGTTCCTCCTATTCCTTTACACGCATTTCAACCGGTCTTCCATGTTCTTCGAGGAGAATCTTTTCTCTTTCGGCGCTGTAATAATTCTCCGGGGAATACTTCGACTTACAATGTTTAGAAGGTCCTCCATCAAATTTAGGATTTTTTACCAAAATATCCCCTTTTTTAAAAAAATTAATCAAAATGCCCTACATTCAAAACTTACCAAAATACCCTACTTTTTAAGGTTAGTAGGAAAACTCTTTCTGGGGGAGCGACCTACTAAAGTGACAAAATTTTCTCCCCTAGTAGGAGGTCGCATCCCCGGCCAGCGACCTCCCAAAGGGTTTTTAAAATTCATTTTTTAGTTTTTGTTATATAATATAAGTAATTTTTAAATAATAATAATAATTATTATAATTATAATACATTAAAATAATTACTATTATTGTTATTAATTATTATTATTATTAATTATTATTATTATTAATATTAATTATTATGATTGTTATTATTATTAATTATTATTATTATTAATTACTATTATTATTATTATAAATAAGAAAATACATTAATAATAATAATTATATTAATAAGACAAATTACATTAATAACATAAAACAAAATACATTAAATTCATTAAAAAAAATACATGTTATTAATGTCCACCTAAATGACCTCCAGTTCCACATCTAGGATTTCTTCGAACTCGTCTAGCCCTTTGAACGAGTTGAGATTTTTGTGGTTCATCCGGTTCTTGTGGTTCATCCTGATCATTATCCTGAACGTTTGTTGTAGGCGGATTAGAACCACTATCAACTTCCATATAAGTTTGAGATGAATTATTATACATGGAGTCAAACACAACATAAGCCGACTCAGGGGTTGTGCACTGAGTTCCAAACAAATTATAGAAAAGCCCACTTTCTATTGGATGATCAGGGGTTGGTATTTATGGAACCGGAATGTAGTACTCAGTCGTTGGTGGATATGGAATTTCTGTGGTAGGGACGTGTATATGAGGTGATGATAGAGACAGTTGTGTCATGTTTTGTTGTTGTGGGCTTGATTGGGAGGTCGACGGAAAATAAGGATATGACGGTGGTTGCAATCGAGGATCACGGAGATATTGTTCGACCGATATAAATAATTTGGTGTACTGTCTAAACCAAATCATATATTCTTGGTTGTGGCATAAAAGACCTTCTACGATCTTACCTTGCAACACATAATTGTGACGCTCGTTCCAATGTTGAATTTCTTTCCTCCAAACCCAGTTCCAATTATCATCAATCCCATGTCTCATATCGACCTCATGATACGCTCTCATGTCCTCTGGTGGTTGTGGTATTTGTTGATGGAATCCAAACTGAAGTATGACTCTATCTGTGTGATGTTTTTCAACAATATGATAACAATGCAGATAGGTACATACAGTCCAAGTGACAATCTCTTCTTCTGAAACTTCATGTTGGAACATGAGATAAGGTCTCCAATAGAACTGATATTTAAAAAAACAAGCTAAAGTAATTATAACTAGTATTAAAAACAAAAAATATTTAAAAAGTTCAAATAAATGTGAATGAATATATTACTTCGTCAACCATCATGTGATCAATTGTTTTTCGGTATCCTTCTATGTCGTTATGAGGAATTTTATTGAAATTTAGTCCACCAGAATTAAATCTGTCGAATATATTAAAAATTAAAATTATAATAAAATTAGTAAAATTGAAAATGGTAAGCAATTGATTTTAAAAAAGGATAAAAAAAACTTAAAATTTATTTGCAATGGTTACCTTTGTGCGAGTGGAAATATCCATGGATTTGGTGATTCTGGAGCAATACAAGACAAACGATACTATGCCCAATTTTGCAACAACAATGCACATCCTCCCATAGATATTACACCGGGTTTCGTTGCAAGACATAGTTCTCTATATAGTGTAGCTAAAACGGCTGAACCCCAACTATATTGAGATGCTTTTTGTAAATCTCCTAACAATGAAAGATATTTTAAATGTACCCGGTTGTTGGATTTGTCAGGCATCAATAATCCTCCGATCATACATAGGATGTATGCTCGACAAGATGCTTGTTTTTCTAATACAGATGCATCTTCACCAACATGATCAAACGTATCCTTGAGCCACTTTAATTTAATAGAATTACCTTTTGTTGCTCCTTGAGGTGGGATAACTCCTAAGTAATCTTCACAAATTTGTTTAACGTTCACAAAATTTGAACTGGTAACAGGAAAACCAGAACCATTTAATCCTAAAATATAGTATACATCTTCTAGAGTTATTGTGCACTCACCTACTGGAAGATGAAATGTGTGAGTTTCTGGTCTCCATCTCTCAACCATAGCAGTAATGAGACCAACATCTAGTTTATAATTTCTGAGTTTAATCACTTCACCGAAACCGGCCTCTTTCATAGACTATTTTGGGCTTTTGCTCCGTGCATATCTGCGTTTAAATTCTGCAAGCCAATAGTACAAGTTGACGGGACTTGGTTGTATGGAAAGTACAAAGGAACTCTATTTGTAGCAGTTGCACAAGATGGGAACGACAATGTAATTCCTATTGCTTATACTCTTGTGGAAGGTGAGACAAAAGAAGCTTGGAGTTTCTTTTTGAGAAATTTGAGAAAATATGTCACTCCACAACCCAACATTTGTATGATTTCAGATAGGCACGAATCAATTAAGAGTGCTTATAATAATCCAAATAATGGGTGGCAAGATCCTCCGTCAAAGCATATGTTCTGTGTCCGACATATTTCACAAAATTTTGCAAGGGAATTTAAGGACAATGCTTTGAAGAAAAAAGTTGTTGCTATGGGTAATAATTTCATTTTTAATCTTTATAATTAGTGTAATTTTTAATAATTTTATTCCTAAATTATATAATTAGTGTAATAATATTTTATCTACTATTTTAATACAGGTTACTCGATCAATGAGCCTACATATCGATACTACCGCAGAGAAATCGGTATAGTAAATCCGGAGGCTTTGAAATGGTTAGACAACATACCTCGACAAGATTGGATTCAAGCATTCGATGGAGGTAGCCGTTGGGGTCAGATGACAACCAACCTTGTGGAGTCGATTAATAGAGTATTAAAAGGCACGCGCAACCTGCCTATCACTGCTTTAGTCCAATCAACTTATTTTAAAACAGGGACACTATTTCCAACGATGGGAAAACGACACGCGTCAATTTTACCTTCTGGTCAGGTATACACAGAAACTTGCATAAATTTTATGAAATTGGAAATAAGCAAATCTAATAGTCATAGAGTAGATAGTTTTGATCGGAGCAACCATACTTTCATGGTCCACGAGACAGTAGTTCCAAGGGAAGGACGACCAATTGGTCACTTCAGTGTAAATCTTTCTAACAAGTGGTGCGATTGTGGAAAATATCAAGCTAAACATATGCCTTGTTCACATGTCATAGCAGCATGTTCTAGCATAAAATATGATTATTGGAGCCTTATACCTGATGTGTACAAAGAGGAAACAGTATTAAAAGTCTACGATGAAGCCTTTACACCCATACCAAACAGAGGATATTGGCCACAATATGAAGGTATTAAGTTGTGTCACAATCCACTAATGCGGAGAGTCAAGAAAGGTCGTCCAAAAAGCAAATGCATTAGAACTGAAATGGACAATACAGAAAGAGTGCAAAAAAAATGTGGATTATGTCGGGTACCTGGTCATACTAGGAAACATTGTCCAAATGTTGCGGGCACATCTACTCAAATTTGATTATAATTTCTATTTAATGTATTTTCTTATTTTAATTTAATGTATTTTCTATTTTAATTTAATGTATTTTGTTTTATGTTATTAATGTAATTTGTCTTATTAATATAATTATTATTATTAATGTATTTTCTTATTTATAATAATAATAGTAATTAATAATAATAATAATTAATAATAATAACAATCATAATAATTAATATTAATAATAATAATAATTATTATTATTATTAATGTATTATTATAATAATGTCTTATTTTAATTATAATAATTTTTAATTTAATTATAATTATTTTTAACTAAAACAATTAATAATAATAATAATAATTAATAATAATAATAATAATTAATAACAATAATAGTAATTATTTTAATGTATTATAATTATAATTATTATTATTATTATTTAAAAATTACTTATATTATATAACAAAAACTAAAAAATGAATTTTAAAAACTCTTTGGGAGGTCGCTGGCCGAGGATGCGACCTCCTACTAGGGGAGAAAATTTTGCCACTTTAATAGGTCGCTCCCCTAGGGAGAGTTTTTCTACTAACCCTAAAAAGTAGGGCATTTTGGTAACAAGTTTTGAATGTAGGGCATTTTGGTTAACTTTTTTAAAAAAGGGGATACTTTAGTAAAAAAATCTCAAATTTAGTGGAACTTTACGAACCACCGTGAAAACTGAAAAGCATAACAACTCTGTTGAAAAATTGCATATTCATCTTTTAAAGCTTAAAATTTATTTGTTTTAAAATCAAATTTTCACTTTTGTATTCACATGTGCTCTTAACATTACTTTTTTTAATCTACTTATTTTGCGCCGGAAGGAGTAAATCATTGGTCAAAGATATTCATTTGAAAGGGGCTAACTTTCCTATTAGTCTTAGGTTAATCGTGTACTGTGACAATGGATAATTATTTCCAAGTTTCTAGGTAAAGGCTAAAGTTTTTCAATTCAACCACCATGCCTCTTATCCCAAACTTTATTTTATCCTTTTGTTCTCACCAATGTCTTCTTGATATTTGATAACACAAATAACAAGCAAAACTATACGCCACTTGATAATTGAACAGCATTACTTTATATGTCACTAAATAATTTCCCGAATCATACATAATTTAACATTAACATTAACATTAGCATTCATCTAGAATCGTGGTCGCAAGTTACAGTTGTAAACAAGTTTTAAAAAACTTGTCCTAAGAAATAGTACAACTAATAATTATGAGTACTAAAACCAAACTAGTGAGAATATAAAATCGGATAAATAGGACGGACACCCAAACAAGTTGGAGATGTTGCTTTCTATTCTAAAGTTGACCAAATGAGTGTGCAAGATAAGCCAATGTTCCTACAAGTGGTGCATTAACATAAGTAGCTGGCTCTGATTGCTCATAATCTGACCGTTCATCTGGGAACCTATCATGCTGATCTGGTCCACCAACAACAGCACCCACCAGAATGTTAGGATTAGGTGATTGTGAATTCATCACACTAAACCCCGCTGAACATTGGATCTTTCCCGGGTGTACACCAATTGAAGGAAGAGATGATCCTCTGTGGTGTATCCTTCGTGGATACCGTGGACCATACCCCACCATATATGACATTTTTAATGGGTTATCTCCTAGCAAGTAATCCACCTAATATAAAATCAAAATACAAAAAATTGTGTAAGTGTGATTCCGACAAATTTAGTTTGATTTTGGAAACATGAGTTTTTAATTTTACCTGTTTCTTGGCTAAGGTTCTGAGTCTCTTTGGTGTTACTATGGTACCACCACAATGCACAACAGTGTGTGATTTAGTCAAGTATTTGGCATATGTTAAGAGTAAGAAGGAGGTGGATGTGACATACTGCATGTTACTATCACTCATCTTGAACAAAAGTCCACCTGTTAATTTTTAAAAGCACAACAAAAAGTTACACATTGGACCACATCAATGAATGAGTTAATTATAAAAGAGATAAGGAAAAGGGACCATTTTACCTGGTGTATATTGTGCAGAGGAGGATCCAGGAATTAGAGAACATACAAAATTGTCTGAATGACCCTTGTAGTCATGGAGGGTATGTACCTTTTGAACCAGAAATTCCTAATATTACAAGACAAAAAAATGTTAGTTTCTAACTATTGTTGTTAACCTTGTTACTACTAGTTTCACAAACATTAGACAGAAGAAACCTTTGAAAGAAGTATCCTTGCTCCAACATGCTTGTTATCCCAACCAAATGTGTTGTCAAACTCTGCAGCACCAAGGATCTGGCCATTAACTTGAATGTAATTTAGGTACATTGGATTCTTTGTAGCTTTGTGTAGCCAAGCAGCACCCCACAACAACTCATCCTAAAAAATTATCATCATACCAATAAAGTATATAACTTTTAGTCAACAAAAAGTTGGGGCAATGAGAAAAATCAAAACTTTACCTGATAACCAGAGTAAGAACAATAGAAGGGACACACAAAGGGCTTCAATGCATTGCTGTAAGATCCTCTGTGTTTATCAGCAAATTGAAAGACCTAAACCCATAATCAAAAAATACAACCTCAAATTTTAAGCAAAATGAAGAAAAAAAAAACATTTTAAAAAAATTCATGAATAAAAAATGCTTACCCTAATAGCCCTTCTGATTAAAATGTTGGAGTATGTAGGGTCACTTCTTCTAAAAACCAAAGAAGCAGCTGCAAGTGCTGCAGCAGTTTCCGCAGCAACTTCTGAACCAGGTGCATTTACATCTACCTTAAAAACACTTCTTGGTGTGTCCATGTCCTCTGGTCTCTCCCAACAAGCATGATCCTTCTTAGCATCTCCCACCTGCAAAAAAGTGAAACCAAAATCAACCTAAGTTTCTCTGTTTCCCCTGTTTTCTCCCTAACCAAAACCATGTTCATATACAAACAAGACTTAGCCCCTTTCATACATTCCAAAGAAAATGATTTTGTAAATTCATTATTTAGATTTTTTAAAAAAATATAAACTATTGTGTTTGTATGTCATAATAAAAATTTATTTATAAAAACTAGTTATAAAATATATATTTTTTAGAAGCTATCAAAAAGAACTTCAAAATTTAAGCAATTATTAGATTATTTAAAAAAAAAATAATAATTTTGTAACAAACAGACATAAAGTTACAAATTAATATTTTTTTTTTTTAAAAAGTGATTATTTTACGAAATAACCCCTAACAAACTCAGTAACAGAACATTAGTAACAAAAAACTAACCTGAACATAAATGGTGTTTGGATGTGCAGTGGCTTTAAGAAGATAATCAGTACCCCACCGAATAGCTTCTCTAGCATTCATCAACTCACCTTTCATTAACCCACCAAACTCAATAACACTCCATGAAAGCATGGTGGTAGTAAAAGCCATAGGAAAACCAAACTTCACATTATCTCCAGCATCATAGTACCCTCCAACTAAATCAACCTACATTACATTTTTCAAACCAAAATAAGCAAAAAAAAAAAAAAAAAAGAATATATTAGTAGTACTATGAAATCTACATACATACATGCAATGCTGAACCATCAGAGAGACCAGAGTCTCTTCTCCAAGACATTCTCTGATTAGAAGGAAGTTTCCCTGATCTTTGACCTTCAAAGAAGAGAATAGATTTGGTGAGAGCATCTCTGTAGTTGTGAGTGGCGAAATGAGGGTGGTGGCTATGTTGCAATGGGAAGGCATAGCCAGAAGAGAGAAGAAAAAAAAGGGTAGTGAAGGAAAGGTAGAGAGACATGATTTCTTGTGTGTGAAGTGTAGAAAGTAAAAAAACAAACCAACCAAGAAGGAAGAAGAAAAGCTGTGTCACAGAGTGTTCTGGTTGGAAGTCTGGTATTTATAAAAGCAAAAGCTGCCTTTGTAAAGTCCTATACTTCATTACAAGACAACAATAATTATGTCCACATCCCCCTACTTCTGTAACAGGCTCATGGATTTGGAGAAATTATCTAGTTAACCGTGCTAAAAAGCTAAAACAAAATTAATTTAGGATTCATAGTGTGGACCAGCCTCAAATATTTTATAATGTTAATTATATAAGAACATTTTTAATACATATTCACACCAGTTTTATTAAATTTATATAAAATTTATATGATTTAATAAAATTTAAGTAAATTTTAACTAATTAAAGAGTGTTAGCAAGTGTAACTTATAAAGTGTATTGTTAAGACTTGGTAGTATTTATTTCATGGTCATTCTTGGAAAAGAACTTTCAATTTTGGATTTTAATAATTGCGAAATACTAACAATTATATTTGAGATATTTATTAAAAATTCAATATAGAAAATAATATTGAAAGATGTGTTATTCATACTTTAAAATTATAAAAATGAGATTTTTCATTCAAATTTTTTATTTTTATTTATTTTTTTGTGTTCTTAACAAATGTTCATCACCATGACTCTTAATGATTTTAGAGTCTTTAGGAACAAATATTCATCAGCATGACTTTAATGCTTTTAAATTTATAAGAAATATAAGTATTAAAATAAATTATTTAAATAAAAGAGAAAAATAATACTTAAAATAAATTATTTAAATAAAAGATAAAAATAGTTAAATTAGAAATATAAAGAAAATCGTCAAAACACTAGTACAATTAAACCTTGTTACATCGGTTCCTGTGTACATGTTAGATCGGTTGTTTGTCCGATCTAACATCAAGTGTTGTAATAAATAGTTAATTATTAAATCGATTAAAATAACAGATGTAACAAGTCAAATTATTAATAATTTATTACATCAATTAAATTTGAACCAATCTAACAAGTCAATTCAAAATTGATTTATTAGATCGGTTAAATTTGAACCAATCTAACAAGTCAAATTCAAAATTGATTTATTACATCTATTAAATTTGAACCAATCTAACAAGTCATATTCAAAATTTAACTAAATTTCATACTTTCTTCATTATAGCAATTAATAAATCAACTAAATATCAATTGCATCGTAGCATCGTCACATCAAATAAGTAGAACCAAAACGCTAATGTAATTATAGACAAAATTGAATTGAACATGCTTCGATCCAAGGAGTCAAATGATGGCACCAACTATGTTGACAATACATTATACTTAACATGAAAACATAAACAAATCACAAGTCTGGGTATACATAAACGATAGTAATAATATTAATAATCAAGATTAACACAAAAAGATTCATATGAATTAACACAACCAAATCACTTGAATGATTACTGATTCACAAAGCTTACTAGCCATCTTGGAGACTCAGGAATGAAGAATAGCCCAGGTATCAATATTGTACAAGGTAAAACTCCTGTAAGAGTAGATCACAAAAGTTGCTTAGTGTAAATTTTCTAACATGACATTTAAGTCAACTTTATGTAGTAATGCTGGAAAATCAACTTGTCTTCTCTCCAAATTTAGTTTTAAGACATTTGATAGTTACCACTTACCAACCAGAAACATGAATCCATCCATTTGAAAGTAGGTATTAATTTACTAATTCAATGAAATCTTATAATATATAGCTGTATAAACTATTACCTAAAATTGCAAGGAATCTCCATTCAACAAAAAGTCCTAGCAGATAAGCCAGCATAATTCCAATGGTGACAGAAAGCTATGCAGAAAACAAAAAGATAAAATAAATGTCACTAATTTATTAATATCTAACATCAAAATACCATTTTAATACTAATTAATCTTCGTGGTATCAAAATCAACCAACCTGGTTAACTGAAACCAAAGTTCCCCTCAAGTTTTAAGGTGCTATCTCTGCTATATATACTGACACCTATATGAATTTGAAAACAAAATAATTATATCTTCTCACATAACTTAATCACACACTAACAAAAGTCAAACATTTTGAAACTGAAAATAATTTTGATGCATTGTCGATGTAAAACTTTTTATACTGTTAGTAAATCGCAAACTATCATTTGCATGAAAGTTAAATTAGATATGATGAAAATAAAACTTTTTTAACAATCAAATTGTTATGATTGTATGACACTGTAAAAAAAAAATATATTGTTTATGAAAATAAATTAAATCATTTTAGATTACCGTGTAAGATATTATTCCAACGCCAAACCCTTCCAACAACCTTCCCATATAGAGAAAAGAAGTATCCTGAAAGATGCAAATCATGTTAAGAAGACCAAAATCAGGATAATAAGAACTTAAACTAAATTGAGGAAAAATTAAAATGATCCAAACTCACATTTGCAAAAGAGATGAGCAACCAACCAATAATATTTCAGAGATGTTCTTAGCACAAGATTCCACTCCTATCTTATGAGTGAGAACAAGGAATATTGTCACTATCATCATCATCAAGTATGAGTTTAACTCCATTATATTTAAAGAGCATTTACCACAACCCAAATCTTGGTTTGGCTCTTAAATCCTTTCTTATGTACTTCTTTATTTACATTTACATGAATACCTCCTCCTTGTCCTTCACTAAGACCCTCAACTTTGAGCCGCCTGGCCAATACTTCCCCAACAACAGCAACTGCTTTTGCATTGCAGGACCGGCCACACTCAAGGGACTGCTTGATGTGGTGTTCTGCAGCGGATGATGTTGCTACTATTCGTCCACAGTTTCAATCTATCACGTTTGCAGTAATGTACTTTATTGATATACCGCTTCGTTAAAGTCATTCTTCAATCATCTGATAAGTGGATTGAAAAAACTGCCTTTGAATCCTTTGGTTTTAATTATTCAGTATAAAATATGAAGTCTGAATATCTAATGGGTTAAGAATAAATCCTTTGTTTCAAGAGGAAAAGTAGATTCAACCTAAAAAAATACCTTCAACAAAAACAGTTTAAACAAAAACAAACATAGCAAAGATGTTCTTGAAACTAGTGTGCTAATGTGTAGATTCATTATTGCTGTATTAACTTAACACAAACCCACTAGATATACTCTTTGACTGGACATCAGAGACTCCACAAATTCCTAATAATAGCGAGTAATTTTTCTCCATAACATACAATTAGCTCACAAAATGCAAACATACAACAGTCTAAAAAGAAAAAGGGATAACACAACACTTACATGATATAATGACGTAGGTACCAAAGTTTCATAGGGTTCATTCAAAGTAATTACACCACCAACACCAAGGTTCTTCAAGTGAGGAACATCTTTAGGAAATGGGACTGCCCCGAGTAACAAAAACTAGAAATAACAGAACAAACGTTTAGTAAAACAACAAAGCACGCCATAAAGAACATTCAAAAGCACAAGCACCCCGTCTAATAATTCACTTTCAAAATATCATTCATTCAATTTCAGCAAATAAAGCAAATTTTTCATTACCATCTTACACAAATTCTCAGCAACAAAAACCACGGTTATTCAATAGATAAATTACAGAAGAAAATCCAAAATGAAAAAGAAAAAAAAAGTTGAAGAAAGAAGCAAAACCTCGTCAATTTGATCCCACCATCTGAACTCAGCTTCCATCTTATTACGAAGCACATTATACAAAAGTGTTCGATAAAATAGGATCCGTGCACCTGCTCCAACCAACGCTCTTTTTGCGTCAACCCTAACAATTTGACTCTCACAATTCTCTTCTTCAACCCTACTACACTCTGCATCTTCCAATTCCTCGATCTTCATCACAAACGGAAAATTACAAAAGGAAAACAAACCCTAAAAACAGAAACGCGATCCAGGTTCACATAAGCATATCTATTAACGTAAACGATTAACCCTAGACCATTGGAAGAGTCGAATTGTGATATCCCTAAATTTAGCTACAATTGTCTATCTCGGTATCTAATTGTAATTATTTTGGCGCGTTTGCGGGAGGAGTGTTTGGCAGCATCGAGAAGGAGAGAACCCAGTTTGAGAGCGCAATCGACGAGATCAGAGTCGGTAGGCATAAATTGAAGAAGATTCTCGAAGTAGAGATGGAGGGAGAGAGAAGGAGAGAGGAATTCACGAGGAGATACTCGACTTCCATTTTAGACAGCTGAAAGATGAACGAAGAATGGCTTCAGTGCTTCACGTTCGCGCGCTTGTTTTATAAGAGAATTTTCTTTTTAAATGTTTATTAGATCGGTCTATAATAACAGATCTAATAAAATTTATAATAATAATAAATTTATTATATTAAAACAGTTTAATTAAAATAGATTTAACAAAGTTAATATAATAATAATTTTTTTTTTGTGTGTAGTTTTTTTAATTTTTAATGTGTATGTTAGAACGGTTCAATTACAACCGATCTAACAAAACTTTACTATAATAACAAATTTACCACCGCCTTACTTGTTACATTAGATGTATAACAACCGATTTAATATCAATGATGTAACAAGGTTAAAATGCACTAGTGAAACTAAACAATTTAAAAAGTTATGACTTTGTATGAATAATATGAGTAAAATTTACAAGGAACTTATTATACAACTTTAAATATATTTTCAAAATATTTCATTAGTTCTACAATAATCGATTTATTTGATTATTTTACACAAATTAAAAAAATAATAAAGTAAAAGAGAGGATAATATTTTTACTAAACTATCCTTATGAAACATATAAATATATATATTTTTTTTATAAATGGATAATTATTGTAAGAGGTAGGAAGTCATATTTTTCTATATTTATATTCTTAATAATCATTTTCATTCTCTTTTTTTGGAAGAAAATCTAGGATAAGAAGACGATGCCACAGTTCAAAGTTTGGAAAACTTTTAAATTCATTGAATACTTATAAATGAGTTTATATTTGTCTCCTTCTAATGACACTAACGGTATCAAATTTACAATCTCTGAATCAAATGCATAATTTTTTACCATTAAACTGAACTATTTGAGTTTTTGTCATTATTTTATTGTTATATACCCTTGTCTCAAATTATAAGTTATAAGTTCCTTTACAAAATTATCATTCATTAATATATGGTATGAGAAAGAGAAATTAATAAAATTGAAAGAAGAGGGAATAATAAATAATAATGAAATATATGTAGAAAAAACATTAAC
>JBBPBT010000570.1:3419203-3432445 GCA_037974875.1 Cicer bijugum | reverse complement strand
AGATAATAAAATAAATAAATAAGTAAATAAATAAATAAGTAGATAAATAAATAATTAATTTTCTTAATAGAAAAATAGTATGTTAAATTCCAATAGGTTAGTTTAACACTACTCAAGACTCGAGTCAATTGTTTCTAAACATCATGCAACATTCTTTGCAATACAAACTTTTATGGATTTAAAATTTTAACGTTCCATTATATTAATGTTGATGAAAATAGAAAAAATTATAGTTGATTAACTATTCATGGCCAACATGATATTGGTTTAAAGGTACATAATTCCAAATCACATATTCAAGAAAAATATATATTCTAAATCCTAATACACAACTTATTATCAAGACTTCAGAAAAACACACGCCAATAGAAACATTACAATATAGAGTGATCCAAGAATCAATATTTGAGACAAAAAAAATAATATTTTTGAACTAAAGTGCTATAGAATTTAGGAGGCGTCCGAAAAATTTATGAATTTATCTTATGATAAAAACACTTGTGCAAGTTTCCAAAGAATCATATAAAATTGCTAATCATGTATAATATTTTATCAATTTCCCAAGATAAATCATAGAAATGTTACTAAGTTTATGAGGAGTTTACCCTCGTTCTACCTTTGATTATTTTAGGATTAGTTTTAAAAAAAAAAGGAACGCTATCATATCATAAACACTAATCAAACTCTCCTAAATACTTGTTTTCATCTCATCTTCAAGGCTTAGAGCTAACAAGATAAACACCTACATACTCACACACCAATGGCAAAAAGAACAATAATTTCCGTGCATACCTTATTGTAGTTTGGAAATGGAAATGGCTGTGGTTTGGAAATGGAACTGGAATATGAAATTGGAATTGCAAGTTGAAATCCGATCCAAAATGGGAGGCGGCTATGCTACTATTATTATTATTATTATTCATTATTATTATAGTTATTATTATTATTAACCCATTTTATTAGTGTTAAAGATAACAATTAATATAACGACACGAATTCGCTCCGCGTATTATTATTATTATTATTATTATTATATATATATATATATATTTGTAAGTTAAATATAATTAATATTAATAATTCAAACAAATTATTAGGATAAAAAAATACATAAAAAATTATCACACCACATAGAATACACATAAAAAATTATTACATCACAAGAAACACATATATAAAAAAATATCACTACTCTATAATAATAATAATAATAATAATAATAAATTAAGGTATAACAATAAATTAGGGTGTTACATAGACAACTTAAAATTTCAGACTTTAATTTTAGATAATTGGTCTTAATGAATAGCTATTAATGTGTCAACTCTCAAAGTATAAATTTTCAAAACTATACCTCTAGGTAACATAATTTTTTATCCTCCATCTCAGGTTCCTACTTATTCGCGACCTCTCTCCATCTCAAATTTGCACCTTGCAGTCTTCCTCTGTCTCAGCTTGCTCCGTCGTCGTCTTCAATCGCGGCGTTGCTTCTTCTCTCCGATGCAGCGCTGCTTTCTACCTCTCTCTGGTGATGGCGCAACGCAACACTTCTCCATCAATGACGTCGAAACACATCCCATTTGTAAGTAACGCTAAAATTAACACCATAGTGTTATGTGTTTGTTGTTGTTGATGATGATGGTGGGTATGATATTGAATGGTAGGTTACATCAAAGTTGGATATGTGTTTGTTGTTTTCGTTCCTTATATTAAAGTTGCCGAGAAGCCTCCCTGGGTTGATCTTGCTATTTAAGAATATATGATTGCATTGGTTTATTCATGTATAGGAAGTATTGAGAGTTGATTACAGTTTAATTACGATAAACTAGACGTTTTTTAAAATTTTAAATATTGAGATTTAATATGAATGATTTGCATCTCATAATTAATGTGTGTTAGATTTTATTGGTGTACTCAAGTGTTTTGGTTGCAGCTTGACTATCTTGTATTGGGATCATATCTCTTTTGCTCCTAGTGGATTGGATTTTTAATGTCTTATACTGTTGTGTACTCTATATAGCCTATCCTTGTATATTTTGTGTTGATTTTGTGTTGTTTTTATACTAGTGCATTTTGGCCTCCTCAAAATAAGAATATGACAAATTCAGGTATATGAGAATGTGGATTTGCTTTTGAATTCATGATTCCCAATGCACTCACATTGTTGCAGTTTAATGTTTTAGCCTATGTGAGAGGGGATGATATCAGATTTAACCCCTAATGTGTTGGTGAATTATATAGTTTAGTGAGATGATCCATTTCGATGCATATGACATTACATCATATTATATAGGTTTATATAGATGTTAATATATATGATTTTTTGTGGTGTTCTATCAGTTTAATAGGATAGTTGTGAAAAAAACCTTGTGGAGTTTTGTTCTACTTTTGGTGCACAAAACTACTCCTAATTCTATTTAGAGCGAATATGGTATTTCCTCTTTTTCTCTAAATATTTGCTTCTATGCTCGCATATTCAGATCATTAATGTTGAAATTTTATAATTATTTTTGCAGCCTTTGATGGATAATTTGGAGGCTCAGACTTATGAGACATTCGAGAAAGATGCTATGAAATACCTTCAAGTACGGCAATGCATGATACTATATTCTCAACTTCACTCTTCTGATTTATGTTTCCGCTCTGATCTTGTAGTCCCGTAGCTATATCACTTCTGCGAATGTTATGAATTTATTAGCTTTAAATTTAGACCCCTTCCGTCCCATATTCTTCAATTGTTGTCCAATGTCTGATGCCTGTTTTCTTTTTCAGTATGTTTGGGTAATTTAAATGATATTTTCTGTTGTCAGCTCTCTAATGAGGTCAAATATCAGAATGTCGGCTCTTGTTTGTTACTTAGATATCTAAGTTTTGACTTGTTTTTCATAAGTTGTGTACGTGTAGTCTAATCATTAGATTTCTTTTTATAAGTACCAAAGAGCAATTAGTAAAGCATTGCAAGATATGATTACTGATGAGGAGGCATCTGTTATAAAACCATTGTAAGATTTTTTGTCATGTTGTTTTTCTAAATGCATCCTTATTGTTAGAGAAATTACGTTCACCTCCTTTGGATACAGCACTTTGGATGCTTGTGTACAATATTATAGAGATCGAAATTATTTGTTTTTATTCATTGCTAGGTACTGATGGTTGTTGGAGCTGGACGTGGTCCGCTTGTGCGGGCATCGTTACAGGTGTGATATTTTATCTAATAGTTTAAATAAATGACTGTACAATGTGAGATTGAATGTATCATATTCTTTTGACTAATTTATGTCTTATTTGTTCGTAGGCTTCATAAGAAACTGGGCGAAAACTAAAAGTTTATGTTGTTGAAAAGAATCCGAATGCAGCTGTCACCCTCCACGTTAGTTTTGGATCTTCTAATTTATAAACGGTTATGTTGAAATGTGCCAATATATATTTTGTTTACTACTGAAATAGAAAAACTCAAATTCATTGCCTAAACTTCATCAAGCATTATTTAATGAAGTATGTTGGAATAGTTTTAAGATTTTGGCACCTGTAAGTATGTAAATATGGATGTTAGTAAGTTAGACATGAAAAACATGGTGGATATAGTGCCATTACTAAGCAATAATCTTTTATCAGCTTGTTAATGTTTGCTCACTGTTACATATCTCATCCGTTGTTCATGATAGCGTGGGTTCAATTGGTTGATTACTTTATGTTCTCTACTCGTATTTTGTTTTTTCAGTATAAGATATAAATTATTTTACTCTTTTTACCAATTGATTAAGATGTTTATGACAATTGCGATAACTTTCTAAGCAGGGCTTTTATCTTCTGAATATTGATATTACTCTTCAACTGATCAATTTCATTAATTTAGACCTGAGTTTTTTCTTCAACGATTGCTCTTGTAGGTAATATTGTCTCTTGTGAAAGATGATAAAGAGAAAAGAGACATCTTACTTGTGTTATGAAACTTTGAAATATTAATTTCATAATATTCAAGATGAGTCTTTAGAAAAAAAAAATTCATAATATTAATTCTCATGTCAATGAATTTTAGTTCTATTTTGATATCTAACACAACATTATTTAGAATTATATGTTATTCTATTTCAATTCTATTTTATCATATTAATACGTTTAATTATATCAAAAATTTATTAAGGTCATCATGTTTAAATTACAAAAAATCTTACTAAACTTATGATTTAACATAAAATACCAAACTAAATATTATCATAATAATAGTATTAACAAGTTTATTCATATTTCATTAATTATTTTCACCACATAAAATAAGTATGTATTTGATATAGATTTGTCGTAGACAACGTCAAAAGTTTTTGTGAGTCAATATGTCTTATTTCCAACTTGTATGCTAAATCTAACATTTTTATTTATTTATTTTAGTTCACCTTGTAACTTTGTACTGAAACTATTATTTTCACTAGATGATGTGAGATATTTCACTATTATTTTCACTAGATGATGTGAGATATTTCCAAAATATCGGTAATATATGTATCTATAATTGATTATACATGACATGTTATTGTTGTTGGTGTAGTGGTTGTTTCCATTGTTTCGTAACATTGAAACCTGGGTTAAAGGTGCAAGGGAGGGCTCGAACTCGGTTCACACGCGGACAAGTACAATGTTTTGCCACTAGACCATTGCAATGCTTTGATTAATAGCTAAACGGTAAAAAGATATATCCCTTTGCAAACAGTGGCAAAAGAAAAATTGCAACTCTTTCCAAGTGACATTATTTTTCTATAAATAGGGTCACTTTGGACAAAATGCAAACAACGAATTCAAGTAATTGCCATCCATTTTCTTTCACTCATTTTCATATACTAAGTCAACTTATTCTTTTCTAATGCATGAGAAAAGAATAGGTAACATTATTTTGTAACATACTATTGAGAGATATTCTTGGTGTGATAGTGCAAATCATATCAAGGTTTCCAAAGTACCCTGAAGGGGATTCGCTGGTAGTCTCATTTGCATCCGATTGGTGGGGGCGAATTGAACCTAAAGGCTAGTGTAACAACACGCTTTGGAATTTGCTACATAGAATCTACATCAACAACTTCACTATTAGAGTCTTGCAGCAATTTTCACTAAGAAAGATTAAAAAGTTTTGCATATATAACAATTTAATATAGAAGACAATATAAACAATCTATATATATATGGCCACAATTTTATAAATGATTAAAAAGTTTTGTTTAGAGTGTGTAACTTTTCACACCAATCATTTCAAATAATCCGTGTAATAAGTTCTCACTTATTTAAAAATCAAATAAATTTTTAATTAAATAAATAACACCAGTTTTATACGATATATTCATAATTAATATTATTAAAGATATATAAAAAAATTAGCTGTTACTTTGAATATTGTATTCGTCATTATTTCATAAAATTATAATCATCAATAATTATATATGATATGATGTAAATTTTTCAGTAATTTTATTTTCAATATAAACAATCATGTAATAAATCCTCTTTCATTTTGTTGCGTAACCTTAGACAACTTAAAATTTCAGACTTTAATTTTAGATAATTGGTCTTAATGAATAGCTATTAATGTGTCAACTCTCAAAGTATAAATTTTCAAAACTATACCTCTAGGAAACATATTTTTTTTATGAATTATACTTAATATACGTGAGAGGGAAAAGAATAGGAGTGATCAAAAGATGATAAATATCATCGCTGTAAGAAAAATGATTTATTATGACAGTTAGATACTGTGATGATTTATTATTTGCGACCTATTCTAATTTAATATGATTGCATTAGGTATTTAGGTTAACTTAGAAAGAAAGAAAAAAACCAAATATTCACGCAAAACCAATTTCCCTTGAAACCTTTTCTCCGATTTCCATCTCATAAATATTTGATTATATTAAACAAAGAATGCTCCTTAAATTCCATTAAAATGCTCCACACTTTAAATTGAAATAATAGCTCAAATGAACGCTTGGATTTTCTAACTGTTGGTGAATCTTAATGGCTTTGCACGTGGTCGACTAGAAATAGTATAAAAATAGTGGTTATAGTGTTAGATTTCATACAAAGAAGTGACAAAGAGGCTTAAAGAGTTAACACAATGGTTTCTACATTATTGTTAAGATAAAAAGTTCGAGAGATAAGTACTTAAAAGTAGAGCTGACAGTTTAATAAGTTCTCTAATTATTGGCATTGACTCACATGTTGGAGGGGCAAAAATAATGTATAACTTAAAAGGCTCCAAAAAAGAAAGCCTTCAATACCAACGGTCCCCTAAAATTTTGTGAACTTAGTGGGTCTATAGGACAAGTTTTTAAAAAAAACAATCGATTTTTTTTGGATTTTTTCACCGATAAAAAGTTTTCGATTTTTTTTCGATAAAAAGTAATTTACAATTTGTTTCTAATTTTTTTCGAGATTTATTTTTCTCACAATTTTTTTTCCAATTCATATTATTTTTTTTCAAATTCATAATTTTTTTTTTGTGTACTTGTTTTACCATTAAATTCTTTAGAATAAAAAAAAAACTAAACTGAATTGTTTTTCAAAAATAAAAATAAATGTAGTAATAATTTAAAATATTTAATGTACAAATTTCTATACTAAAATATAGTAATAATAGACAATTAAAATTATGTGATACTAAAAATACTACAACCATAACGTGTTTTATGAGAAAACCAGAAAATGTTAAGAATAAAAAATATTTCATACTACGTTGACTATTCAAAGTAATAAAAGAAATAGTAGTCCAATAATATTCTTTGCATTTATTACACTATGACCACATAATTAATTAAATAATATTTTATAATTATGGGGGAAAAATTGTCCCCCTCCCTTTGGTTCGAGATTATATATAACAAGAAATTGGCCATAGATTTCAACATCATTGTATCAATTTATCTAAGTGAGCAATCAAGATGGTTACCATTTCTTCAAAATTGGTTTTCCAAATTTCTATATTACTAACAATTTTTGTTTTCTTACAGTTTAAGAATGGTGAAAGTTTTGAATTCAATACCAACGTAACTGTGTTCATTAAGAACAACATATCTGATTTTAAAGTTGGAGTTGATTGTAAAGAGTTACGTTATGATAATGAGCACCGAGTAATAATACTTCCACATCAAACAGCCGCCTTCACTTTTAGGACATATTCATCTGGTTTAGATACACCCGTATATTTTTGTAGTTTTTCATGGAGTAAAGGATTTCAATACTTTGCCATGTATGATGACTCTCGAGATGGGAGGGATTGCCAAAACCGATGTCATTGGGTAGTAACAGCAGCAGGACCATGTAAGATTATAAAAGATTCTTTGCAGTGCTATGATTGGTATAAACATTATACTGGCGTAGGAGAGAGACAACTTGGTCATACTCTTAATGTGTAAAATGATAAACATGTTTCTCTTTGAAATTTATATAAATCAAAGAATAAAACAATCAAATAATATAATATATCTATAGTTAATCATCATATATATATATATATATATATATATATATATATATTTTTTGACTCCATAAATAAGTATAAGATAAGATATTTTGTTCAATAACTTATTATGATAAACAATGAATTTCGTTAATACAACGGTTTATTATTGATATAATATATTAATTATTATGAAAATAAAATTTTATGTAAATCTAAAATCCGTAGTTGTAACTATGTAATTTAATCGTGGATATTTGCTTATGATTTTTTTAAAGATTTATTGTATATTGATTTGAAATTATTTAATGAAGTATCAAATAATTTTAAAATTTTATAATTTTTTTATAGTTGATCTATTCAATAAGAACTTTTAATTTAAAGGTTGAATGGATATAATTCATTGTTTATAGTTAATTATTAGGTGAAGTAATTTGTCCCTAAATTTTAACTCAACTAGCAAATACTGATATTATTAGATTGAACGTCTTGTCTCTATTTCGAACTCAGGATCTCACACAGTTACATGTGAGTTTATGAAACAGTACAAAAAAACTAACTTCTACTAACAAACAAAATTTGTCACTAGAAGAAATACGTCCTAAATCTTGTAAAACATAAACTACTCAGTGTTTTAAAGAAAAATCTATTAAAGAAACCAAAACTATCTAAAAAATTATTAAAAGTTAAAATTTTCACAAAGGAATCAAATGCTAAGAGACATTAACATACTTTAGGGATTCAACACAGAGGGTGAAAGAGGAATACGACAAAATAGAGCTTGAATCTAAAATATATTGAAGATTTAGAGGGATAAATGAGGAAAAAAAGCAACACAAGAAAATAAATGTTGTATGACAGAAACGTACCTTAACTTTACGATACAAAAAATAGGAAAAGAATGGAACCCAACAAAACCACTATGGAGTAGTAGTGGACGCAAAACAGCAACACCAATTGATTGGAAGCAAGGCGAGATTTTGGATTTAGGAAGAAAAATGTGGTTAGGGTTTAGAGGAAAATTTCTGCAACACTTAGTGAATGTGGAGGAGGGGTGGAGAAAATATATGGTTTTATTTGAACTACTTTATGTTCATTCTTGATATCTAGTTACTCTCCTCTTGATATCTATTTTATATACATTTATGTCTTCAAATTAATAAATTTCAACGCCTATAGACGAGCATAACTTTTTTTGAAATTAACTCACTAAACACCTACTTAGTACTTTTTCTTATGCCTTCAAATAGATTTCAATAGAATTTTTTTTATCTAATTCCACCCTTAAATTTGAGATCTAGAAGTACACATGAATGAATACAACAGTGATGACAACTTGACAAGATTGGATGGAGTGAATTACTCAATGTTCATTTGATCTCACTTTATGTGCTAAGGGACTGATTATTCATGATCTAGTCTTTACAACTGGACACCGTATCTTTTGTCGTTGAAGATGCATGTTTTGAGTCAGGAATTAATTAAACTTAAAGAGATCAAATTTAAAAGCATATATAGCAATTTAATAAAGAAGACAATATAAACAATATATATATGGTCACAATTTTATAAATGATTAAAAGTTTTGTTTAGAGTGTGTAACTTTTCAGACCAATCATTTCAAATAATCGGTGTAATAAGTTCTCACTTATTTAAAAATCAAATAAATTTTAATTAAATAAATAACACCAGTTTTTATACGATATATTCATAATTAATATTATTAAAGATATATAAAAAAAAATTAGTTGTTACTTTGAATATTGTATTCGTCATTATTTCATAAAATTATAATCATCAATAATCATATATGATATAATGTAAATTTTGCAGTAATTTCATTTTCAATATAAACAATCATGTAATAAATCCTCTTTCATTTTGTTGCGTAACTTAAGACATTCAAAGATTTATCTACCTTTGCTAGTGCATTCCTTGATGGCACTTTAAAAGGTACCCGAACTGACACTCTATTGAGAATGGTAATTGAATGAATTAAACTATTTTGTTGAGAAACATAGTAAAGTATAATAATAAATACTATTTTGTTGTCTATGAATTTGATGTTTATAACTTTTCATATCATGGTTGCTTTGTTAATGAGAAAAATGCTAGGAGTGTAAGTAACATACATTTAATTATTACTTCTCCATTGGTAACTTTTTAATTGGTGTTTCAATTTGGTAGCCTACAAAAGTTAAACTTTGTTGCTGATGATTGAAGTTGAAACTGGTAATGACCTTTTCTTTTGAGTGAAAATTGTTCTTCTTGTACTCTAATGTGTTTATTTCTCTCTATCAAATGTAATTTAAGTTTTTGCAAAAATAACTATTGATTTTTTCTTATGCATATACCAATTAAAATTTTCCTTTTCCTGGATCTAAATCTTTTCTCTAATTTTGTCTGACTTACATTTATTATATTGATTTAAAAAGGTAGATGAAAGCTACAGTCTTATAATGAGCATAATGATAAGAGTTGTGATGTAGAAGGTCCCGAGAACTCAAGATTTTTTTTTTAAAAATTTAAATTTAAATTTTTAATTTACTTTATATTTTTTTTTATATTTAATCTAAATTTTCATTAATAACAAGGGGAAAAAACAAAAACTTGAGGAGTTATAAACTCTAACTTCAATATTTGTTTCTGTAAATTCAATATTCACAATAACATTTTTTTCCAGAATTAATTTTACTTGCGGATTTTTATGCGGACGTATTTCCGGTGGTAATACGTGAGAATTTTCTTATGAATTTTTCTGCAGTATCACGTTCTGTAGGTAAAACGGAAGGTAACATTTTATGTTGCTGCGGAGTTACATACGACTACATTTCTGCAACAACGTTTATCTTTTAGGCAGCTACTCCGCATCAAATTCCGCAAAGATTATGAGTGTTTATTTTTAAGAAATTCCGCAGGTAAGTTTCATGTCAATTTTTAAGGTTTTATTTTTATATAAATAAGGTAGAATTGCTTTTTTAAGCAAATTAAAAATATAAGATAAATTACACAATTAAGAATGTCAATATAATTCAAACTCATAGTAATCCATCTTGATTTGGAAAGGAAAATCTCTTTTGATTTAGTGTGAGTTTGAATTTGTTTCGAAATTAAATATTGGAGCATAGACTCGTTCGGGTGTTGATATTCACTCTGCATCACCTAAATTCGCTGGTAATATTATTGTAATTTTTAAATTTTATAATATTGTCTATTAAATTCATTAAATTAAAAGTTTTGATAAATTTATTTATTTAATTTTAAATTCAGTAATTAAATAAATTATTTTTATAATTAAAATTATGACAAAAATATTATTTTAAAATAAAATAAAAAGATAAATCTTAAAAATTTAATAATATTAAATTTAAAATATAATCAAATTAATTGACATTTTATATAACTATTGAATATTTAGTTGAAATTTAAAAAATTGAGACATGCAGCGAATGTAGAAAAACCGTCCTTAATATAAAATTGCGACTGTTGCTTCTACAATTTTTACTAACCGTCGCGGTGCTTCTCATCTCATTTTTGCATCCCGCTCTAAAAACTCCCAAATTCCCCGACGTGTTTCAGTTCTCCTAAACCCTCAGCGCCCAAAATGCAAGATCTTGGTTCACTTTCCCCAAAATCGCAACCTAACCTTCAATCTCCATCTCATATTTATTTCCCCCAATTCGCGTTCTATCCTCCATCTCAGGTTCCTACTTATTCGTGACCTCTCTCCATCTCAAATTTGCACCTTGCAGTCTTCCTCTGTCTCAGCTTGCTCCGTCATCGTCTTCAATCGCGGCGTTGCTTCTTCTCTCCGATGCAGCGCTGCTTTCTACCTCTCTCTGGTGATGGCGCAATGCAACACTTCTCCATCAATGACGTTGAAACACATCCCATCTGTAAGTAACGCTAAAATTAACACCATAGTGTTATGTGTTTGTTGTTGTTGATGATGATGGTGGGTATGATATTGAATGGTAGGTTACATCAAAGTTGGATATGTGTTTGTTGTTTTCGTTCCTTATATTAAAGTTGCCGAGAAGCCTCCCTGGGTTGATCTTGCTATTTAAGAATATATGATTGCATTGGTTTATTCATGTATAGGAAGTATTGAGAGTTGATTACAGTTTAATTACTATAAACTAGATGTTTTTTAAAATTTTAAATATTGAGATTTAATATGAATGATTTGCATCTCATAATTAATGTGTGTTAGATTTTATTGGTGTACTCAAGTGTTTTGGTTGCAGCTTGCCTATCTTGTATTGGGATCATATCTCTTTTGGTCGTAGTGGATTGGATTTTTAATGTCTTATATTGTTTTGTACTCTATATAGCCTAGCCTTGTATATTTTGTGTTGTTTTTATACTAGTGCATTTTGGCCTCCTCAAAATAAGAATATGACAAATTCAGGTATATGAGAATGTGGATTTGCTTTTGAATTCATGATTACCAATACACTCACATTGTTGCAGTTTAATGTTTTAGCCTATGTGAGAGGGGATGATATCAGATTTAACCCCTAATGTGTTGGTGAATTATATAGTTTAGTGAGATTATCTATTTCGATGCATATGACATTACATCATATTATATAGATTTATATAGATGTTAATATATGTGATTTTTTGTGGTGTTCTATCAGTTTAATAGGATAGTTGTGAAAAAAACCTTGTGGAGTTTTATTCTACTTTTGGTGCACAAAACTACTCCTAATTCTATTTAGAGCGAATATGGTATTTCCTCTTTTTCTCTAAATATTTGCTTCTATGCTCGCATATTCAGATCATTAATGTTGAAATTTTATAATTATTTTTGCAGCCTTTGATGGATAATTTGGAGGCTCAGACTTATGAGACATTCGAGAAAGATGCTATGAAATACCTTCAAGTACGGCAATGCATGATACTATATAGGGATGGCAATTAGACCCAGACCCAGTGGGTACCCGCAAAAAAAACCCACAATGGGTAGGGTAAAAACCCGCATAATGGGTATGGGCACGGAGACGGGTAATTACCCGCAAAATTAAGCGGGTATGGGTACGGGTACGTGTACTATAGTACCCGCCCCGCACCCGCACTTATATAAATATATTATTTATTTATTATACTAATATTTAGTATAATTAATTGTTTTCCTTTATGTTTTAATATCTACTAATATCATTTGAACCATTACAATATTTATAATCAAATCAAAAGATAAACGTTTGCAAACTTTTTAAGAATTTGATTATGATTAATAGTTAAATAATTGTGACTTTATAACTAAGAATTATATCTTATTAATTGTGTCTTTATAATTATACTTGCAACTTATAAATTGTTTTTACTGATCTCAAATAATATTGTCGTAAGACTTGCAACTTCATAAAATATTATTATGGATATTTGAATGTGTATTGTAACGAGTGTTCACTTGAAATGTTTTGAGTTAGAAAATATTTTGGTTTATAATATTTTATGATTTAATTTATATTATTTAGATAATTTTTAAATGGATAAATACCACATATAGTCCCTTAACTTAATTCGAGTTAACGTTTTAGTCTTTTATCTTTTTCTTTCCCCCGATTTGGTCCTTTATTTTAATTTTAAGTGACAATTTGATCTTTTATGTTTTAAAATGTCAACAATTTTATCCTTATTTTATGCAAAATTTCAAAAAATTCATCAAAAATTTCAAACAAAACACATAAAATTAATTATCAACCTCAATATAATACTATTTCATCAAATTTATAACTTAAATCTTTAAATAAACTCATATTTTTATCTCTAACAACATCAAATAAAGAATG
>JBBPBT010000570.1:3375784-3389151 GCA_037974875.1 Cicer bijugum | reverse complement strand
GTCTTCATAAATTTTGAAATTTCATCTCCTTTTAAAAAAAAAATCATAATTTTGAGTCCATTCAAAAAGATTATACAATAATTATTAATATATATTTTTGAATGACTTTTTTGTATATATATTTTTAACACTGTAAAAAGTTTCATCATAAAAAATGAGTTTAAAATTTGATTTCTAATTAATATTTTAAATACTTTTATATATATATGACATTTAAAAAATTATATTTAATTCTTTTAAGATAAAAAATTTTAAATATAGGTCAATGAACTTTTGAATAATGTTTGTCATTTAAAAATTTAAAAGTTGAAGGATCCTTTATTCTACCAATAATTAAAAAATGAAATTTTAAAATTTTATAAGAAATAACAACTTATGTAACTCTTAAATAAATTATATATTATATCTGTTAGATGATTTTTTCTGTTTAGAATAAAATTTGTATTCTGCAGTTTGTTGAAGTAGTTCTAGTCTTTAGGAAAATACCTATTCTTTAGGAAGTCTGTTAGTTTTCAATTTTCTACACATTCTTAGCTGTTAGTTGCAGTTTCTATTTTGCTTGTAAGACTATTTATAATAGTCTTGTTTCTTTAATGAATAATAATCCCTTCCAGCTATCAGCATTGTTATTTCTGAATTAACAATTGGTGTCAGAGCTGTACAAGGTACCAAACTAAGTGTGTGAAATTAAGAGTGAGCAGAATGGCAAATTCAGACAAGTTTGTGCAACCAGCCATTCCTAAGTTTGATGGCCATTATGATCATTGGTCAATGATGATGGAGAACTTTCTAAGGAGCAAGGAGATATGAAACCTGGTTAATGAAGGAATTTCTGCAGCACCAATGGGAACAACATCAACAAGTGAAGTGCAGAGAAAGACAGTGGAAGAGTCCAGATTAAAAGAGCTGAAAGTCAAGAACTTTCTACTTCAGGCAATTGACAGAGGTTCCCTTGTCAAGAATAGTTTCAAGAATTTCTCTGTCTATTGCCTGAAGTAGAAAGTTCTTGAAACTATTCTTGACAAGGGAACCTCTAAAAGCAATATGGGATTCAATGAGGCAGAAATGTCAAGGGTCCACAAAAGTGAAAAGGGCACAACTTCAAGCATTGAGAAGGGAGTTCGAGTTGCTGTCCATGAAAGAAGGAGAGAAAATAGATAGCTTCTTGGGGCGAACACTGACTATAGTGAACAAGATGAAGTCAAATGGTGTGACAATGGAGCAAAGTATGGTGGTTAGTAAAATACTTAGATCTTTGACTCTCAAATTTAATTATGTTGTGTGCTCAATAGAGGAGTCAAATGATCTGAGTACTCTGAGTATTGACGAACTACATGGAAGTTTGCTAGTTCATGAACAAAGAATGCAAGGATACCAAGAGGAGGAACATGTGTTAAAAGTGGCTAATGATGATCGGTCAAGTAGAGGAAGAGGTCGAGGCATGTTCAGAGGAGAACGTGGCAGAGGTAGAGGAAGACAACACATAAACAAAGCAGTTATTGAATGTTTCAAGTGCCATAACTTGGGACATTTCCAATATGAGTGTCCTAAATGGGAAAAGAAAGCTAATTATGCTGAATGGGAAGAAGAAGAAGAAGAAGAAGAAGAAGAAGAAGAACTCCTATTGATGTCCTTTGTGGATACACATCATGAAAAGAAAGAAGAGATATGGTTTCTTGATTCAGGCTGCAGCAACCACATGACGTGAAACAAAGAGTGGTTCTCTGAATTGGAGGAAAATTTCACTCGAACAGTGAAACTTGGGAATGATACAAGAATGGCGGTAGTAGCTAAAGGAAGTATAAGAATGCAAGTGAATGGCATAATCCAGGTAATAACTGATGTTTATTGTATTCCTGAGCTTAAAAACAATCTATTGAGCATAGGGAAGCTTCAAGAAAAGGAATTAGCCATTTTAATTCAAGATAGAATGTGTAAAGTGTATCACTCTAAGAAGGGGTTGATTATGCAAACTTATATGAGTAGAAACAAAATGTTTTCTATGTTGGCTTCTAAGCCACATAGAAATTCCATGTGTTTACAAACTGAAGATGTATCAGAGAAAGAGGCGCACATGTGGCACTGTCGATTTGGACACTTGAATCACAAGGGGTTGAGGACATTGACATTCAAAATGATGGTGATTGGCTTACCAATTCTGAAGTCCCCCAAGGAAATATGCACAATCTGCCTAATTGGGAAACAACATAGAGAATCAATGCCAAGAAGGAGTCTATGGAGTGCTTGAAAACAACTCCAACTAGTACATTCAGATATATGTGGCCCTATCAAACCAGCCTCGCACAGTGACAAAAGGTACATTCTAAGTATCATCGATGATTATACTCGTAAAACTTGGATCTACTTCTTACATGAAAAAGCAGAAGCTTTTACTGTTTTTAAATATTTTAAAGTAAGTGTTGAGAATGAGATAGGTGCATCCATAACTTGTTTAAGAACTAACAGTGGTGGCGAGTTCACCTCAAATGAGTTTGAAGAATTTTGTAAATCACATGGCATTAGCAGGCAATTGACAGCAGCTTATACGCCACAACAGAATGGAGTTGCCGAGAGAAAGAATCGAACAATTATGAATGTTGTTCGATCCATGCTAAATGAAAGAAAAGTTCCCAAAACCTTTTGGTCGGAGGCAGCAAGATGGTGTGTTCATATTCAGAATCGATGCACAACAGCAGCTCTTGAAGATAAGACACCCGAAGAGGCTTGGAGCAATGAGAAACCCATAGTAGATTACTTTCGAGTTTTCGGATGCATCGCACATGTTCATGTAGCAGATAAAAAAAAGAGCAAATTAGACGATAAAATCAGAAAATTCATTCTCCTAGGAGTCAACGATGAATCAAAAGCATGGACACTATATGATCCAATCTCAAAGAAAATCATTGTCAGCAAGGATGTTATTTTTGAAGAAGAAAAGGGTTGGGATTGGGGCAGATCTATCGAAGAAATAAGGAAAGATATATTTGGAGTGGGGAGATGAAAAAAAGGGAGACGTTGCAGCTGATCAGAATGAAGAAAATATCGGTGAAACAAACACAAATAATTCGAGCAGTAATTCTAAAAATTCCAGCAGCTCGAACACCTCAAGCAGTCCAACAGATTCACCTCCAAATGAGCCAAATTCTAATGATAATGAATTAGTTGAAGGGAGGGACATGCGAAGAAGAAGAGAACC
Source organism: Cicer bijugum (assembly GCA_037974875.1). Lineage (NCBI taxonomy): Eukaryota > Viridiplantae > Streptophyta > Magnoliopsida > Fabales > Fabaceae > Cicer > Cicer bijugum. The sequence goes on along the minus strand of JBBPBT010000570.1, from coordinate 3,385,955 downwards.
AAGATGGATGGAGGATTATGAAACAGGGGAAGGTCTTTCTGATGATGAAAATTTGAATGCAATGACGATGGTAACTGAAAATGACTCAACAACGTATGAAGAAGTTGTAAAATGCGAAAAATGGAGGAAAGCAATGTCATCATATATTGAATCCATTAAGAGGAACCAAACTTGGGAGCTTACTGTGGTTCCTAAAGAAATCAAACCTATTGGAGTCAAATGAATTTTTAAAACAAAGTTAAATGAAGATGGTATTGTGGAGAAGTTCAAAGCAAGGCTGGTAGCAAAAGGGTATGCACAACGTCATGGCATTGATTATACTGAGGTATTCGCTCCTGTGGCGAGACTTGACACTATCCGAGTAATTCTTGCAAAAGCTGCACAGTTTAGTTGAGAAGTCTTTCAACTTGATGTGAAGAGTGTTTTTCTTCATGGTGAGCTGAAAGAGGAAGTTTTTGTTGAGCAACCGAAGGGGTTTGTGAAGAAAGGAGAAGAAGAAAAAGCCTACAGGTTGAAAAAGGCATTATATGGGCTCAAACAATCACCACGAGCTTGGTACAGCAGAATTGAAGCTTACTTCATACGAGAAAATTTTAAAAGATGTCCCAGCGAACATACACTATTTACAAAATTAAAATGAGGTAAACTCTTAATCGTAAGCCTTTATGTTGATGATTTAATTTTCACGGTGAATGATAGAAGCATGTGTGATGAATTTAAAAATTCAATGATGTTGGAATTTGATATGTCTGACTTGGGGAAAATGAAGCATTTCCTTGGAATAGAAGTGACACAATGTACAGGTGGAATCTTCATTGGTCAAAGAAGATATGCAGGGGAAGTTTTAGCAAAATTTGGTATGGAGGATAGTAATGCTGTAAAAAAAATCCAATAGTTCCGGGCACGAAATTACACAAAGATGAAGGTGGCGTTAGAGTTGATGACACTCTGTTCAAACAAGTAGTTGGAAGCCTTATGTACTTAACTGTAACTAGACCTGACTTGATGTTCTGTGTTAGTTTGATAAGCAGATTCATGGCTAGTCCTACTATGACACATTGACTTGCAGCAAAAAGGATTTTAAGGTATCTAAAAGGTACAATCAATCTGGGCATCTTCTACATGAAAGAAGAAAGCAATCTAAAACTTGTAGCTTTCACTGATAGTGATTATGCTGGTGACTTAGATGATCGAAGAAGCACTTTCAGATTTGTGTTTAAATTAGGAGTAGGAACAATTTCTTGGGCCTCAAAGAAACAATCAGTCGTTGCTCTCTCCACCACAGAGGCAAAATACATAGCAGCAGCTCTATGCGCATGTCAATGTGTTTGGCTTATAAGAGTACTGGAAAAGATTGAAGTGAAGGAAAAAACTGGAACCGTGATTATGTGTGATAATAGTTCTACTATACAACTATCCAAAAATCTTGTGTTTCATGGAAAAAATAAACATATTGATGTGAAATTTCATTTTCTTAGGGACTTAGTGAATGAAGGGGTTATTAAGCTAAGTTATTGTGCTTCTGAGAAGCTAAGTTCTACTATAAAACTGAAGTAAGCTAAATTATGATGAATTAGCTTAAGGGAGGGATTGTTAGTTAATTGTTTTTGTTTAGAATAAAATTTGTATTCCTTTTGAAGTAGTTATAGTCTTTAGGAAAAGACATATTCTTTAGGAAGTCTGTTAGTTTTCAATTTTCTGCACATTCTTAGTTGTTAGTTGCAGTTTTTGTTTTGCTAGTAAAACTATTTATAGTCTTATTTCTTTAATGAATAATAATCCCTTCCAGTTATCAGCATTGTTATTTTTGAATTAACAATATCTTTTCAGCTGTCAGCATTGTTATTTCTGAATTAACAATATCTTTCTAAGTAAACTAATTTAATAAAAATTACTTTTTAACCAATATGAATTAATCAAATGAGAAAAGAAAAAAAAAATCATAATCCTACTTTCATTATAATTCTCAGCCACCACGCCCTCATTCCCCTTTCTTCTTCATCATTCACCATCATCAACATCCAGCATCATTATCATCGCCATCATTGTTATTATTCATATTCATGCTCACATAAACCTCAATCTTTCCAAAACTTACATAAGAATTGGTGTGAAACCTAGTTTTGTTTCATTAAACATAAACAAACAAAATTATTGGCCCAACAGGAAGCCTATGAGATGGACAACAGAGGTTGAAGCGAGACAATGGATCGCCGAACGTGGACCGGTTTAGGGGTGGGTTTGTGTTGGAGAAGAATAAAGAAAATGAATAAGGAAGGAAAAAGGATAGAGAGTTTACTTTTTTATTATATTTTTTAAAAATATTATAATATTTTTAACACAATAATTAGAAAAATATTTATTCGTAAATTATAATTAATAAAATAAAAATTAGTTATTGGCATTGACAATATTTTTTCAAAGTGAATAAATCAATGACATGTGATAAATAAGATAGACACGTCTTTAAAATTTGAAGGGATAAAAAATCTGGACTTTAAAAAAAGAGATCTAAAGTTAAGTTTACACAAAATAGGACGACCGGAAAAAAATAATCTTCTATTTTCAATTTTCTTATTATTGGTGAATTTGTTAATATTAATTAATTAGTTAGTTTTAAAATTTTGACTATTTTTCATTGCATATTTTTATTAAATTAGACAAATATAGTGGAATATTTATAAAATATTTTTTTTTTTTTTAAATTTTGAAATTAGAGTTTGACTTTCATTATATTATATGTACATATTACACATAATTTTTTCTTATATTTATATATTTTAGTGCAAAAAAGCGGGGTCGAGGCCCTGTACCAAAAAAGAGCTTAGGAGCAACCATGATTTAATTTTTACAGTTGCATCCACCACTATATAGATTAAATAATTTTAAAATTTAGATTTCTTAAAAATGGAAAAATGTAGTAGTATATTTGAAGAAAATATTTTAAAAATTAGGAATAGAATGTGCCGATTATTATGTGTACATATTACTTCTTGAAATTTTTCGTATGCCTTTTATGCATTATTTATGATTTTTAATATCCTATAAATTTATGAAAAATACTTGAAAGGTGTCCCGACGTAAATTTCGAGTGATTCTCAAATTTAATGGAGTTGTTATCAAATTTTATTTTATAATAGATAAAATATTGGAAAAATCTTTTAAAAATAGAGAGAAAATAAATCTCTAAAATAAAATTGAGTTCGAGAGTTATTATGCGTATGGAAGGTGGTACTAGCATCCTACGACGTCCGTTAAAATACGATTATTTATAATTAATTGTGCATAATTAATGTTAATTTGTATAAATTTATTTCCCCATTTTTTAAATTCAAATATAATATTTTTTAAAAATAATATTGACATAAAAGTGTATTTAAATTATAAAAAAAAAAGTTATTATTATGCTTGACAAAGGAGCAATTTTACTCATAGTTATCTCCTTGTGTAATGGAAAAATCAAAATTACTTAATTATTGGGTAAATTTGATGACTATCAAATTGTACAATTAATGTCTCAAAAAACTCAAAGAATAAAGGGGTGTTTTATCTAATTATTCCTTTTAAAAATATTTTAAATTATTTTTTATTTTAAAATTGATTTTTTGTTGTAAAAAGAACACTAAGTGGTACAACCTATATCCTAACAACTAAAAAACTAAAAATATGTTACATGTAATTTAATCAAATTCAAATTTTAATTTTAGATTAAAAAATAGAATTTTTAAATTGTACAACTTATAAATTAAAAAGATATCACATTTGGTTAATTTTTAATAGAAAAATCATGTGAGAGTTTATATTTATTAGAAGTTAATTAAATTTAGTATTATTTTTTTAAATAAAAGGGTTCAATTAAGATAAAAAGGTGTTGAATATATCAACAAATAGCAAAGAAATAAAAAAAAATTGGAGTACATAGAAAATGGTGTTGACTTGTAAATAGAAGGAAAAGCAAGAACTTATGAATGTTAAAAGCTAAAATAAAGGAAGAATTATCCTCCTATTTCTAAAAATTCAAGGGACAATGTGCTCATGGCCAGAAGTGTCAAAACATTACTCATAAGCTCTCAAGGGATGTACATGTGTCACTAATTGAGAAACTCAAATGACACTTCGAGTAAAATCATAATGACTTGTTACATCATCTCTAATCATGGATCAAACATGGCAACAAAGTCTAAGACGACTTTGCAAAGCCAAACAAAAATTCGAGGTTAATTAAAGTGAAATTAAACTCAAGTCACAACTTGATTACACAACTGTCAGCTTAGAGAAAATTGTTTCATACCTAATTCAAACTCAATTCGGTTTAATTTGGGCCAAAAACGAAACGTCTGGTAAATAAGAGCATCTCAAGAATCTCAAAGGGATATGAAGTAAGAGAACTTTGAAATTAAGGTGGATTTTCTTTCGACACCACATGATGGCGATTATGATCCTGAGATCTTAATCTAAGTCACTCAATGGTAATGGTTACCAAATTATCATCAGAGACACGTGTACAAAATCAAAATTGATCTATTGATCACATATCATACAACTCACAACCTTAAGAAACTTCAGATAAAAAGGACACCAAACACAAATTAAAGGTATACATTATTCAAATCTTAAAATATCTCATTGATACAAATTTACTTAATAATTATAGTGTGTACAAATGTACGACCTCCGCCAAAGAATCTTTGTGGTGCTCATATAACTCTAGTCAAAAGACCTAGATTCACCAAAATTAGTATGTAAGAATAATTATTTTTAATATTAAGTCTTTGTTTGGTAACACCAATAAATTAGCTTATAGCTTATTTAATTAGCTTAGAAGTTTGTTTATCAAATTAAATGTGTATACTTAACAAGCTTTTCACACTAACTTATAGTTATTTTTTAGATATTATTTTAAGTAACATTTAGACTTTTAGATTTATATATTTTCTCTCATTTGTAACCTTATTATTTTAATTTTACTGTAATTTTATCTTTATGTAAAACAAAATAAATATCCCACTCACTCATTCTCTCGTTGGACATTTCTTATTTTCGGTTACTCCCTCAATCATTGTCTCTTCTTATCTGTTTAGTGAATAATACCAATGATGATCAATTTTGTTTTCTTTTTTAGCCGGTGGCTGCTCAAATGATTATATTTTAAAAATTTGATCATGTTCAGTCATACAAAATAACACCATCTAACAAAATTTCATAATCCCAAAACAAAACAATAGAATAATTGTATATCACATGCAAATTAGGACCTAGACAAGTCAAAATAAAATTAAAGAATTATATCAAAATCAAATAAATCAAAAGAAAACAATGCAATTATTGATTTTACAATTTTAAAATGACTCATTAAATATTACTAGTAAAAACTATCTTAGCAAAAAAAAGTTAATACTGTTTTTTCTCATGTTGGGGATGAACTGGTCTTGCATATGAAAAAAATTAAATATAATTTATTTTTCTAAAATAATTTTTTATGGTTGTTAAAAATAAAATATATACATATTTTTTTAATTTAAATAATTATTTAGTTTTATCTTATTTTATAATTACAACAATTAAATTTAACAAATACTTTATTTTTATCAGATAATTTTTTTAATTATAAATTATCCGTTATAAACTATTAAAAAAAAAACCCTTTAAGTACTTTGAATGTTCGTATACAAAAATGAGAACACTCTCCAGCAAACGAACTTTGTCAAAAATGTTATAAAATGATGTCTGTGAAAAATATCTCATTCCCACGCATCGCGCATGAAAACGAAGAAGCCCCTTGTGATTTTTGAGTTTAGAACTACTACCATATTTATTAGCTATTATTAATAGCATAATATACGAGTTGAGATTAAGAATTATGCACGATTATTTAACGATGATAACTAATTATATATTAACAACTTATTAATTAAAAATTAAAGTTATGCATTAATTAGTTGTATTTGATGATATATATAAAATATATTTATATTGATAATTAAAAATAAATTTCCTTTAATTGGTACACAGGTAACATTATAAGATTAAATTAATTTAATTAATTACAATTTTAATAAATATTTTTTGAAGTTGAAAAATAAAGTTATTAATATATAATAATTATTATACATTATTAAATAATATATCTTATTATTTAAAATATATTATATTATTATTATTATTTAAAAATTTAAAAAAAATATCAAAATTAATAAATTGTAAAATAATAAGACCGATTTCACCAATAATAAAAAGTAAGATCGCGGAAGGAAGTGAATTATTATAAGAATCGCGGAAGGAAGATCGCGTAAAATAATAATAATAAAAATAATAATAATAATAATAATAATAATAATAATAATAATAATAAATATTATAAGAATGCGAGAAACTCGCGTAACACGTGAGAATACAAGTAAGATCACGGAAGGAAGTGAATTGTGTTTACTAGACTACGAGTCAAAATGCCGCCAAAAAAATAATCTGGACCCAGAAAATTAAATACTGCATATCGAAAATTAAGTACCTCCTCCAATTTTATGTAACCACTGGGTAAATTATCCAAATGTCGAGAATATATTATCGCTTACGTCAATTTATGCAACTTTTTTCATTTATTTTACATAACCAGTTGTTATTTCTTTTCTCTTGAGGAGTAACAAGTTGTTCTCTTAAGTACTTATTTTCGTATTTCAATATAAACACTAAATAACCCATATTTTATTATTAAAAATATAAATTTAATTATCATAAATATTATCAATGTAAAATATTTTAAACTATCAATTCATTACAATAATTTGTGAACACAACTTTACACATAGTTATAGTAAAAATAAAAAATCTATAATTTAATTTAATAGTTTTAATTGAATAACAATATAAAAAAAATTACATTAATAATTTAAATAAATTAAAATTTTAAAATATAAACAAAAGTAAACTCAATATACCATATTTAATATTAAATAAATGATAATAAGTATCTTAAATATATCATCAAATTGTGTGTATCAAATTTTTTAAAAGTTAACCTTTGTTATTTTTTATACAAAATATTTTATTTTAAATTTCTTAACTAGTACTTTTGCAAGACCCTCTTCGTTGTTTGTTTTGAAACACCCTTCAGCTATTTTGCACTATCTTACTGCAGAACAAGTTTTCACTAGACACAATTTATTAATATAATTATTTTTTATTACTTTGAAAATTTTAAATTATAAAAGAAACTAGGATTAAATTAGATTCACTTATAATTTGTTAATAAATCAGTGAATCATAAGAGTCACGTAATTTATATGTAATTTTTAGCAAAATAAAATAGTTTATGATATTTTTGTAAATTCAGTACAAAATTAAATATATATACTATCTCCCTCCTATCTAATATAAGAAGAAAAGAAAATAACTAAAGTTTGTTTGAATATAAGTAAAATACTTATAATATCTTATTTTTTATTTAAAGAAGAGAAAACTAAAACATTGTCGGTTTATTGACAAAGTCATCCATCTAAAATTATTATAAATCATACTTAATCAATCAATGTAATTTGGATAATTAATAAATGAATATTTTATTTTAGTAAACAAAAAATGAGAACAACCGCTGAAGAGCTGTCAGATGGCATTGCCATTTATTTTTGTCTCTTTAATTTATTTTTTAACATTTTCCCTAAACCTACCAAAAACATAGCATAAGAATCTCCAATCTATGCTGCAATATCCACCGCATCTTAAATCAACGAAACAGAAACAAGGGCAAAAATTGAATTCTGCTAAAATCCCCTTTTCGTATTCATTTCACAACGATGCATTCAATTAAAATTTTATCGATTTTTGTGCTGTTTCTTCTAACACTAAGATCATCATCATGTTCTTCGATAATCGAAGCGAACAAGTTATCACCGTACGATGTTTTAATGGAGTATGGTTTCCCAAAGGGTCTTCTTCCAAAAGACGCAATAGGTTATTCGCTGAACAAAGAAACAGGTGAGTTCGCTGTGTATTTCGATAAAGCTTGTAGTTTCACTATTGAAGGTTACACGCTTAATTACAAGGCAACAATCACCGGTGTGATTTCTCAGAATAGGCTTTATAAACTCAAGGGTGTTACCGTCAAGATTTTGATTTTGTGGTTAAATATTGTTGAGGTTTCTCGTCGTGGTGATGATATTGATTTCTCTGTTGGTATTACTTCTGCTGATTTTGGCGTTGAGAATTTCCTTGAAAGCCCTCAGTGTGGTTGTGGTTTCGATTGCAATACTCTTCTCTTAAACGGTGACGTTTCTTCAATTTAGGTTTCTTTGTATTTTTATTGTGTTGTATGTTTATTATTTAAATTTTGAACTTTTTGTTGAAGACTGTAGATCTATCTTTTATGCTCTTTTAAATTAAATAATAATAATAATAGGTGAATTTTATTAGTGTCAGTGTATTTTGTTTCCCTTAAAGTGAATCGGAACTTTTGGTGATTTGCAGTATCATTTGCCTCAGAATCCAAACAAGGGTCGCTATTCTATTGAATCTATTGTCATGCCTTGTTAGTTTTCTGTCTTTTTGGTTCATAAAGTATAAATATCAGAATATTAATGATTGCTGATATTATTGTTATGAAACGGCTTAAACCCCTTGTAGTAGTTATAACAGTGTGAACATTGATCCTGTAAAAAAAAAAGAGTATGAACATTATTGTGTATACTCTTGGTTTTTTTTAAGAGCTCAGCCGCGAAATTCACGCACACGTATTGTGCCCCAGTTTATCAGACGTTCCTGTAATCTTTTTATCATCTGAGTTGGAGGAGACAGTAGGTGTTTTTGTTAATGAAACAATACTTTGTGTAAGTTTATTGGCCAAAATGTTAATGTGGAGAGGAATGTAAGAGACCTATGGAGAAGGAAGAAATTGTAAATAGTTTAAAGTGACATAAATAGTTAGTTTACAACTGTATCTAAGAGATTTGAACTCTTTTAGTTGAAGTTATAAAGTCAAATTCTTCCTATTGAGTTGACTCTTCTGAGACACACCTACCAGTTTCGACCAATGGAAAATTTGGGATTAAATTTTCAAACAAAAGCCATCTTCCCAACACCAATGCCACAATATTACTGTTGTTCGGCTTCTTAATCCCATCAGCTTTCGCCAAAAACACCCCCACCTTAACAGATATTATGTTCTTCAACAATGTGATTTCCCAGTTAGGATTCTTCCCAGAGGTGTGTTTGGCTACAGATTCGACAGCACCACTGGCAAATTCAAAGTGGAGAGTTTCTTTTCTCATTTTCAAAGTTACTTCGAAAGTATACTATACTTCCGGAAAAAAAAACACATAGGTTTTATGTTGTTTGGATACATTGAGACAAATACTGTTTTTTCTTTGTTGCGAAGTATATTTATAGACATGTGTATATTATTTTTTAGAAACATAGGGGAAGAAGCTCTCTTCAAACAAAGTGCATCTAGAGCTGTAATGATAAATAAGATTGCCGTTGTTATTATATTTTGGATGTGTCAATCCCCCTTCCACCTAACCTCATGTGGAAATGGATTTTCGGGTAAAGAAAGGGAAGTGATGAAAGTAATCAAAACAAGATGTAGTAATGTAGTTGGACAGTTTAACTTCTGCATTTTCTGCTTTCAATGAGTTTCAATACATCAGACTCTGAACGAAAACGAGTTATTGAGACAGATTGTATATCAAATTTATTAAATTGAAATCATTGTGAAATTGAAATCATTGTGTTGATAAATTATCAAATAAATGAGTGAATCTTTGAAATGCTAAAATAAATATGTCAACTAATACCAAAGCCGTGTTTATTAGTTTTTTCCATGCCCATGTATGAACTTCAGTCCAAAGGCATCGAATAATTTTGTATAATTTTTTTATCTTATTTAATTGTAACAAAGCTTCCTTTTATTTTTTATTTTTTATTTTCTAATTTATGTATCCTAATTTTTCAAAATCATTCACGAATATCTTTCGTCTTTTGTTTTCCCATTAAAGTTAATTTTTATATAAAAAAAAACAATAAATTGTCTTAAAACACATTGATGTGGCAAGTCATTTGAGATTGCAATCAACAACTTCATTTCTTAAATTAATTACAAGTGAAAATTTAGTCTTTTAACTTATTTATTCCTGATTTTTAATTGTCATTTACATTTTAAATTATCATTTTCATTATCTTT
>JBBPBT010000570.1:3329751-3340562 GCA_037974875.1 Cicer bijugum | reverse complement strand
ATACTATTCTTAGTGAATATCATCTTTATTAAGATATATTTTTATTGGATATATAAGACGAAGTGTTTTAGTGGATGTCCATAAATTGCATTGAGGAAGAATAATAGAAGATGATAATATCCATTATTATTACTCTTGTAATTTGGTTTAAGACTTAAGTTTTATACACAAGAATATAATCTATATTATTTCATTTCTAGATTTTTTCTGCATCTTTCAACTTCTCAAAACTTAGTTTTATTTACTTTTTATAACTTATCTTAGTTTTGTTATGGTTAGTTTTATAACAAATTGTATAATACAGAATCCTAAAGCATGATAGTGTAAAGGCGATTATTCCAATTCTAAGTTGCTTTTTATTTTTGTTGTCTAGTGTTGCAATTTAAAACTTCGGTCTCTTATATCTTCTGTACGTAAACTTAATCGTCTTTTTTAAGAGAAATTAAGTAAATATTTTAACGAGATCCATAATTTAAAACTTGGTAGAAACAATTTTTAATTAAAAAACTTTGCTCACTTTTTAACCGAAATTTGAATTGTCTATACCTATTTTGCATAAAAAGCATTGGGTTGAACAAAAAAAAACTACGAAATCAAGCAATTGCCCATGTCTTTTTTGGACTTAGATATGTCGCAGTATTATTACACATTAGAGGTGTTAAAAAACCAAAAATTAAACCAAACTGCTGAACTGGACCGAACTGAACTGTTTTCGAACTAATTTTTTAAAACTCAAATTGAACCTAACTGATTTTCAGTTCGAAAAATCGAACCGAATCGGTTTTTAGTTAAAAAAATCAAATTGAACCGGTTTTTATTTCAAAAAACTTGAACCAAATTTTTTTTAGAAGTAATTAGGGATAATTATGTAAATTTTTGCCTATATGAAAAAAAAAACTAAGTTAAATCAGTTCGGTTCGGTTTTTCCAAATTGAAAAGTAAAAATCAATTCGGTTCAATTTTCAAACGGTTCTAGTTCAAAACTAAACTTTGCCCACCCCTATTACATACAATAAGCAATTAGAAGTGTTACTTTGAGATTGACTGATCTATATTACACGAGTAATTTTACAAAATTAATTAATATTGGTTGTCAATTAATATCATACTATCAAAATGGAGTACTGTGTGTGATGTAGTTCCTTTTGCTGCTTCCATGTCGTCAGATGAATCAAATACGTTAAAAATAGTGCGTAGTGGAATTAAGCTCCTTTTGATATTGTTTCAACAAGAATGGTTATAACTAATAATAAAATGATAATACCGAATGTCAAATTTAAAGATTGCGTTATATTATCTATATATGTTTAATTATTAAAATTAAATAAAAATTTTCAATTTGATTGACATAATTTTTAAAACTAACAAAAATAATAATATTGAATTTTTATAATAATAAAAATGTTAGAGATGAGCTTCATTTTGATCCAATTTTGGTTTATAATTTCACCATAGTTACTAAATTCTTTTATTGAATTATTCTTATCGAATCTTCTTATTATTCTTGCCATAATTCTTTAATGACAAAACCTTTAATTTCAAAGTAACCCTTAATTTCATAGTGAATTTAAGATTAAAAGTAAGTTTTACAATACAATAATGCTTTTATTAAATTATCGCATCTGCAAATAATTCAATTGGTTTCATAACTTGCATCTAAGTCTACTTCCGTTTCAAATTACGAATCGTAAAATAGTTTAAAGTTGATCAAACAATAAAAAACATGAAACACAAAGATTGATTCGTTCATATAACTGTAAAACAAATGAAGATTTCCTCTTGTTTCACTCATCCCTAACAAATAGAGTTTTGTTACTCATGACAAAGATGCAAAAGATAGAGATTAAATAAAAGTTATAAAAAAGATTCATGAACAATTATTGATAAAAACTCATTCAATGGTGTTAAAATTAATCTCCTCTAAGTTTCTTTGTCATATCACAAGTCTCTAAACTTCAAAATAGCCAAAAATACACTTTTATGCATTTTGCAATGCGTCGTGCGCCCCAACGCTCCTAGGCAGAAGCAAAATATCAAAATTTTATAATAATGTGTCCCAGATGCAAGCATTTGCGCACTAGTGCACACCATCTGTTGTTTGACTTTTACTGCATTTTTCTCCTCTTTTGAGTTTGAATTTAGTCTCAGTGTCTTCATGAAAGTTGTAGTCATGGATTTTAGCTTTCATTTGCACTTGATTTAACTCCAATTGGACATTTAGATATGGCAAAAATACTACACGTAGGTCATGTGATTTCTCACAAAAAATATAGCATTGCACTAAAACAACAAAAACTACGAAAATATATCTACTTAATCAAGGAAATAAGAACATATTCATTTTATTAAATATAAAAAAAGACTAAAAACAATGAAAAATATGCATATGATCAAGAACTCACATTAAATGATATTTCATACGAAATGAAATATAAATAAAATTGATAGTTGAAAAGTTAATGTATTTATTATTCGTGAAATCCAGAGTAGTAACTAAGTAATATCAACTATTGATAAATAAGTTAATGATTAATATTATATGCATATACATCACCAATCATAATTTTAGCACTTCATTTACTTATTCTAAGTTTAATTGTAGTTTTAGTCTTCCTATTTTTACCTAATTACAAAATCAATCTCTCTCTTTTAAAATATGATAGTTTTGGTCTATCTTATGATTTTTTTTAATTAAAAACGACGATGTGACATGTTTTAAATAACGTGACATGTAATACAATTTTGTAAAATAATTAGCAGTAGTGAAATTGCAATAAAATCCCATAAAAAAAATTAATTTTCAATTTCATAATTAATTTATTTTTATAACTTAATTAGTTATATATAAATAATTAACACATTTAGATGACTATATATAATGAAATCGTATATTACATAATATAAAACATGTAAAATCATTATTTTTTTATTTTAAAATTTTGAAATAGCAACGAAAACTGTTGACTTTTAAAATTGAAAAATTAATTTTATAAATTGATAAAAATAGATGAACCAAAATTATAATTAAATCCTAATTTTTTTTTAAGATGAATCAAATTTCACTTAATATTCTACTATATTATTTATTTAGAAAATACTAACAAGGCCATGATATTTATTAAGAATTTTTTTTAAAAAAAATATTGAAAGATTCTTTGAAATTGTAATAAATAAATTTTTCCATTTAAAATGTGTTTTATTTTCTTTTTAAGTTGTTTTAGGAGTGTCTTTAACATGGTTCTATTTGTTTTTATAAAATTTAAATTTTAAATAAATTGAATGGAAGCGAGACAATGACTGACTACACTGTTTCTTTTCCTCCGACGCCTCATCCCGCCGCCGTTTGGTAGCATCAGATTAATCCGACGGACCAAAATTGACGAAACTGACGATACCTTTGGCGCGCTAGTTCCCTTTATTCTTTGAGCATTTCTTTCTCTAAGTGCTGCTCAATGCGGTTTCACTTCCAACTCCAATTCTCTTTTTCAATTGAACTAACCATAATTCAAATCTTTCTAACCTAACAACAAACAAAAATGTTGCACGAGCTTCTCTTAGCATTACTGGGTTACACCGGCGACTTAATCATCGACCGGAGAGACAATCTCTCCGCCGAAACTCCCATCTCCGACGAGTGTACTTTCAAGCTCGCTCCTCACATTTCTTTTATCGATCCAAGCGACAGGTTCCTTCTCACCCCAATTTTCAATTTCTTTTCTTTAATTCATTTTCTAAAACCCCAAAAACATGTTTTTTTTTTTTTAATTATTTTTTGGGCATGTTGAAAATTGCAACTTTGGAGTGAATTGTGTTTGTTGCAGGGAACTTATTGAGAGGATAATCACGTTGGGATTTTATTATAGAGAGTTGGAGCGGTTTTCAGCAAAGTCTAGGAATTTAAACTGGATAAGGTCTGAAAATGTTAACCCTTTGGAGATTAGGGAGAAGCATAGTGTTTATCGTAGATCCCTTGCCAATGGCATTGTTGAGATACTCTCAGTTTATACTTCTTCAATTCTTCATATTGAACAGTTGTTGTTATCTGAAACTATGCCTATCTTGGCAACAGTTACTCAAGGCCTTAACAAGGTGATTTTCTATGTTCCTCTTTCTTTTTATGTTTAGTTTGACGTTTGACTTTTTTGTTGTTGTGTTTTTGCAGTTTTTTACCCTTTTGCCGCCTTTGTATGAGCTCATTCTAGAGATTGAGCGTGCCGATATTCGTGGAGGTCAGCTTCTTAATCTTCTACATAAGAGATGCCATTGTGGAGTGCCTGAATTACAAACTTGCATACAGAGGTATGCAGTTTTTTTTTCTTTCTTTTTTTTCCACACATTATGTTTTCAGTATTGTTAAGATTAATGTTGTCAAATAGCGGCTATATAGCACGACAGCGTAGGAGAATTTGAACATATCACTATTGTTTCGCATTACGCTATTTAGTTCATAGTGTTGTTAAATAGTGGCACTATTGCAATGTAGCGTAGTGGGATTTGAACAAACCACTATTTCTCGTGATCCATGATGGACAACTTTAGTTAAGATGCGTGTTATGTCATTCCGTGTTATGTCATTTCCAAGTGTGTGATCTGTGCACATTTTGTCAATAAGCACTTACTGTTTTATTCAAGCATTTTTTAATGCTAGTAGCTACTATACCACCATCTTTAATGTAGAAAGAGAGTGAATGGATTTTTTGAAAATTATCATGTTGGGTTTGGTTGCATGTTAATAATGAGTTTCTTTTCGGAACCTATTTGCTTATTATGGCTCTATTGGTCTCTAGAAGGCTTAGACATTTGTATCAATCTTTAGATCACACTCCCTGCTAATTATTATTTTCTTCTTTGGGTTGTTATTGTCCAAAGCTTAGGCTTCTTTGGCATGGGCATCAGGTCATGTATAATCAGCTTGCAACATGGATGGTTTATGGGATTCTTGAAGACCAGCATGGGGAGTTTTTCATTAGCAGGTAACACAACGTCAATTTTTACTTTAAGTTTACATGCTGTTGGATATGCATGTATGCATCCTGATGCATGTATTGGATTGTATCTCGTGTCACAATTATAGGGGCACACCAATGGAAAGGTGTCCTATAACTTGTATTACAAGTATGGTCAATTCGTGATTATACTAAGAAATAGTTTTTCATTTCGAATCCGAGAGTTCAAAAATTTGTGAAGGCCTTTATGACAAATAATTTTACAATTGATTAATCATTCTACTGTGTTGGGTATATAGAATTATTATTGGTACCAATTACAATCATATGTTATCAAAATGAATGTAGCTCGACTATAATTTTTAACAATTTATGTTTAATGCCATTCTAACAATAATTTGCCACCGAATAATCAGTGATTATTTTCTTTATGCTTGTATTGTACACTTATGGGAAATCCTAAAATCAAAAGGATGTAAAGAAGAATGGTAGGTGATGAAGACAAATAAAAGTATGAAAATTTTAAGGTAAATCTAATCAGTCTTTATGACCCCCATCATCTTCCCCAAAAAAATAGATAAAGCTACATGGGCAAACTTTGATATATATTCACGGAAACTAATTTATGTTGATATTAGTTTATCCTTTCCACTTTTTTGAAACTTTGTGATTCTTTGGTTGCATTGATATATCTGATTTCTTTGGTTCTACAGTCTGATATTGGCAATTGCTTTGTAATTATGTTCTTGACCCAATTACATATTTTTCAGGCAAGAAGGTAGGGATGTAGATAATAGCTCATCTCATCCAGAAATATCTGAAAAGTTGGCACGCTTGTCAACTAACGATGCATCTTTAACTGATTGGCACATGGGCTTTCATATCTCTTTGGTATTTCCTTTTACTATCAGCAAGTTACTGAGTAATCACATGGTGTCCATTTCCTTTATGATGAAAAATGTTTGAATTTTAATGTTTGTAGCTCATTTGTCTTTAATGGAAGTCTATGTCTGTTTCTTTAATGAATGTTCTTTTTTTTTTTTTTTTTTTCCATTTTGATATCCAGAGTTCTTATTATCCTTCACTTTAAGATGTCATGTTACAAAATGTTCATACAACTAATTCTGTTTTGCAGGATATGCTGCCAGAATATATACCTATGCGTGTTGCAGAATCAATTCTTTTTGCTGGAAAAGCTGTCAGGGTTCTGCGGAATCCAAGTCCTTCATTCCTGTCTCGTGATGCTGCGTATCCTCAAGTGCCTAAAAGCTTTCAGAAAATACATGGATTCGCAGGGCGTTTTAATTTTCAAAGAGAGCCTGTAAATAATACTGGAATGGGAGAAGAAGATTTGCTTCCACAATCTGAGGCAGATAAGATTGAAAATATGCTTCTGGACCTAAAGGTTTCGTGTCCTTCCAATTCACTGCATCATATCAGTGCTGATTTTCCGAAGCCTTTTTAAGTAGTGCAATTGTTGCTGACCTTTTTTTGGGTTTATTTCTTCACTTGTAACTTGTAACTGACTCATGAGTAATGGTTGTTATTCAGCTTTTCTTTCACCCTAACATTTCTGATTAGTTTTAAGGTGACTATTTTTAACTTCTTGCAGGAGTCATCTGAATTTCATAAAAGATCATTTGAATGTGCTGTGGACTCTATTCAGGCTATTGCAGCCAGTCATCTATGGCAGGTCTTAAGATAAATATTTGGTTCATATGTTTGTTAGTTTTGGCGCATTTATGTTCAGAGCTTTAAACTTCTATTCCATCCTTGTCTGCAGCTTGTGGTTGTACGAGCTGACTTGAATGGTCACCTGAAGGCTTTGAAAGACTATTTTCTTTTGGCAAAAGGAGACTTCTTCCAGGTAAAGCATGAACTATGATCTATACTAAAGTTTAGACTAGCATATGCTTGCCACGTTTGCTCTTTTTTTTTAGTGTTTAGGAAAATATTCATTATATTTTAAGTTTGACACTTGTTTGAGTGAAAGTGATGAACAACAAACATTTAGGTTTTTTTTGAGGGGGTAAGAGGTGTGGAGGAATAGGAGTTTTGAACATATGATACCTATCCACGAGATACTAATTTCAGTGATATGTTTTTTTATTGAGTTGTATTAACCCTTGAAAACAGTCATGAGTTTTATCGTAGTTCTTGTATGTGTCATGCATATGTCTACTGTGATATCAATGGCATGACATTTAACTAATCATACTGTATTCATAAGTACTTTTAATCAGTCAGTATGTATTATGTGTAAGTTGTTGTGGTTTACTTATTATTCTCATAGTAGTTTGAGACTTTGAGTAATTTGTAAAAAGCAAATAGGCATGTATTTTCCCTAGTATCCCTTAATCTCTATCATCTACTTTGTTCTTTATTTTGGAATTTTCTCACTTGGATTGAATTGTAAAGAATATTATCTAGAATCTGCAAATTGACTCGAATTTCTGAACTAATAAATAATTCTATTAATAGATAGGAGATTTTGCAAATTAGTTTAAACTATAAACTACAACATCAACATCGGTAGTTCTTACTTCTTCCTCTATATTATGTGACTTAAATATGCATCAATTACTCACTGCGACTCAAACTTCAGTTTCTATGAACTATGAAGTTATACTGACATCTTTGGTTTACTTATGATTTTCTGTGTAGTGTTTTCTTGAGGAAAGCAGACAGTTAATGCGGTTGCCACCTCGTCAGTCAACTGCTGAAGCTGATCTTATGGTTCCATTTCAGCTGGTTCGTTTAACTTATTATTTTATGGCTCAATGTCACTCACATATCAGTTACATAAGCACATCCATTTTTAGACACACCAACAAAATGTTAATGCAATTTCTCTGCAATGCAGGCTTCACTGAAAACTATTGGTGAAGAAGACAAATATTTCTCTAAAGTGTCCTTGCGGTTAGACTCCATATTCATTATTGTTCTTCATATTTGGTTGTTGTGAACTATATGCCCTACAATGTCTTTTTCATCTTCCAGGATGCCATCTTTTGGAATCACTGTTAAACCTTCCCAGTTAGATTTACCAAAGGCAACCTATGCTGCTGCAGATGGTATCTCTGGTGCTTCAGTTTCAAATGCTTCAGAAATGTCAGTTGATGGTTGGGATGGTATTGCTCTTGAGTATTCTGTTGATTGGCCTTTGCATTTGTTCTTTACGCAAGAAGTCCTCTCTAAGTAAGACACTACTGCTTTTATCCTACTGTCAAGGACGGGTTCTTTTCTCTTCGAAGTTATTTTAGATACACATGTTCTAACTAGAAAGTGTCATGACCTCATTGCAAATCAATTGTGCAAAGATGTATAGGGGATATGTCTTCTGGAAGCATTAGTTTACTTTTATTATAAATAAATCAGGACCATTGGATCTTAGCTGTCATAGCTGGTTATCTCTTAAAAGTTGCCTGACTTTCTGTTTCAATCATGAAGATTTATGCATTATTTAGTAGTCAAGATTTGCCTCATCACTCTCATGATAAAACAATTTTGTGGCATATATGTTGATAAACTCATGCTATATATTAACACTTATAACAGGTACCTTAGAGTATTCCAATACTTACTGCGGCTCAAACGAACACAAATGGAGTTGGAGAAGTTATGGGCATCTGTAATGCATCAATATCACAGTAATTTTGCCAAAAATAAAAAGGACCAAAACAAGAGCTCAATGACACAGCAGAGAGATCAAAGATTTCGATCAATGTGGCGTGTTAGAGAACATATGGCATTCTTAATCAGAAATCTCCAATTTTATATTCAGGTTTTTATTCATAACTTGTGCTACATATGTTTGATTTATTAGATTTACTACAAATATTATTTGTGCTTTGAAGTAGTTGCCCGCACCCTGATCCCCGTAGTGTCATGGGATATTCCTTTTACAGGTGGATGTGATAGAGTCTCAGTGGAACATTCTACAATCTCATATTCAAGATTCTCATGACTTTACGGAACTCGTGGGCTTTCATCAAGAGTAATAATGTCTCAATTGCATGTTTTTAATTTTTCACATTTTACAATAACATAAATACTGTATTGTTTGCTAAACTATTTCACTTCCTACAGGTATCTGTCAGCCTTGATTTCACAAACTTTCTTGGACATTGGTTCTGTTTCAAGGATACTTGATGGCATCATGAAGCTTTGCCTGCAATTTTGCTGGAATATCGAGAACCAAGATAACTTCTCAAATACTTCTGAATTGGAACATATAGCCGAGGTGATGATGCATTGCTAGGTTTGCCAAAATAATTATGTATTGAAATAATGGAAAGAGATTATTTTTCTCATACAGCTTCATAAAGATAAATAATTGATAAAGTACATTGTCATTTTTAATCTTTGTCGCCCTTGACTGGACATTTTCAAATTTCGCGTTATATTTCTATATTTGATAATCAGATCTCTCTCCCTTAAATTTATCTTTTTGTCTGTTTATTCATTATTTTCATGTTTTTTTTTCCAACTTAAACAACAATAGGAATTCAACAAGAAATCAAATTCCTTGTACACTATACTGCGCAGCAGCAGGCTTGCTGGAAGTCAACGTACTCCGTTTTTGAGACGCTTTCTCTTGCGGTTAAATCTGAATTCCTTCTTTGAGGTAAAAAACAACCTGACATATTCAGTTTTACTGTTCATATCCTCATGTCTTACCGTCTACTCTTTTGTTCCTTTACAGGCAACTGCAAAAGGGGTTTTGAATGTCGTCAGGCCACGTCCTACACTTCCTGGTTTAAATCAACAGTAGTGTATTTGATTCCAGCACAAGTTCAAAGTTTCTCCCTTCCATCATCTTGTTTGACGGGAGAGTTTTAGTGCTGACAATCAAGTTGCTATCTATTTGCTGTCGCTGGTTGATCATCCTGCAATTGCGTTTTGAATGTCAGCAACACATTCCATATGCTATTGTGAGAGTGTGGTTGTTGATCCAATTGATTTTATTGTAATACTGCACAGTTTGGAAAGTGTTATGCTTATGATTTTAGGTGTCTTTTGTTGTCTTTCCTACTTTGTTGCAGTTTATTGACATATATTTTCAGTGAGTGATTGGTGTGTATAGTGTAATTGGTTTTTAATATTATGATTTACAATGCCTATTAGATTTCTTCCAGGAAATATATAATTGCCCTTATATCAATCTAGTCTCCTATGTTATCATTATTTTAAAATATCCACAAAATTGTAAAAGATTGATCTCCAGCCTACACATTATATTATGAGAAAAAAGTCCTAATGAGAATTTTAGAATCCTTAAGCACCTGAAAATTATCTTCTGTATTTCCATTTTAGAAGTTATTTATTTAAATCATGTATAAAAATATTTAGACTAAATTAGTCTTAGTCTCTTAACTTATTTTTAATTTCACTTAGTTTTATAATTATTTTTCGTTAATTATACTTATGTCAGTTAAGTTGATTATTTTCGTTAACTTTAAGTTTTGTGATTTCTTTCCTCTCGTTCATAAATTTAAAAGTTTATTATTTTCTTCAACAGTTTTCAAATTGATTGAAGATCATAAATGTTTTAATTTATGGGTCAAAAAGATGAGTGAAATGAGAAAACTTAAATTTTTTTGACAACAATTGATCTCTATAAGGATATTAAAATGTAAGATGATAAAATTATAAATATAAAACAAATTAGTCTGAATTATTTCCATAAATGTATATTTGTATGAGTATAGAAATATAATTATTTATAAATAAAACTAAAAAAACAAATATAATTTTGGATTTGATTAGTAAAGAGTGATTGTTTTCCAAAAATGGGATATGAATTTCAATATAGTTTTAATAAGAAAATAAATAAATTTTGATTTCATTTTATAGTTTTCAGTT
>JBBPBT010000570.1:3314100-3329539 GCA_037974875.1 Cicer bijugum | reverse complement strand
AAAAAAAAAAAAAAAAATAATCCAAGTGAAATGAAGCTGTGTATTTAGACCAAAAAGCCAAGGAAAGTTGAAAAAGCTAACACACAAGAAAAAGAAATGTGTTAGGTGAAAAATGTTTGTTGGTGATCTCCTTCCAAAAGCCTAAAAAATTACACAGCACATTGAGTCAACATAAAGACAACATTACTAATACAATAATACTGAATATTACACTGCAATAACAACACACTACAAGCCACACACTGATAGAAAGAGTTTTTATCTTTTTTTTTACAGTTAACACCTTTAGAATAAAAAAAACCTTAATAATAATTGTTAGTCTATCTGAATTCTCAAAACCATAACCAGAGGTAGGTAATAGATATAACCCAACACAACACAAAACACAAAACACAAAACACAAAACATCATCTTCAAATCCGAAATGGAACCCACCAACCAAACACCACCACAAGAGAATGAAAACCCATTTCCTACTCCGCCATCTGAACCTCAATTACCACCGTCAATAGCATCTCTCTCCCTCTCTCTCTCATCAATCCTACCTTTATTCCAACCCAAAATCCCATCTTTACTATCACCACCACCACCCAACAAACTCAAAATCCCAACCCAAGCTTCATCACTCGCACACCTTTCACTCTCCACAAAAACTCAATCTCCTCCTTCCAAAAACAAATCTTCATTCAAATCAACCCTCTCCGCTAACCCTCTCAAATCACCACTTTCATTAGGCCCCCACCGTCCCGTGGACCCTTCTGCCGCCGCTGCTTTCCGTCGCACCACCATCGTTTGGTTCCGTAACGACCTACGTGTTCACGACAACGAATGTCTTAATACTGCAAACAATGAATCAATCTCTGTTTTACCTGTTTACTGTTTCGACCCTGCTGATTACGGTAAATCATCTTCTGGGTTTGACAAAACCGGTCCTTTCCGTGCTTCTTTCCTCATCGAATCGGTTTCGGATCTTCGGAAGAATCTTAAGGCTAGAGGGTCGGATCTTGTTGTGAGAGTTGGGAAACCGGAGACGGTTTTGGTTGAACTTGCGAAGGAAGTTGGGGCAGAGAGTGTGTTTGCTCATAGAGAGGTTTCACATGATGAGGTGAAAATGGAGGAGAAGATTGAGGCTAAGATGAAAGAGGAGAATGTTGAAGTTAAGTACTTTTGGGGAAGTACTTTGTATCATGTTGATGATTTGCCTTTTAAATTGGAGGATATGCCTTCTAACTATGGTGGGTTTAGGGATAGGGTTCAGAAATTGGAGGTAAGGAAGAGTATTGAGGCTTTGGATCAACTTAAGGGTCTTCCTTCTAGGGGTGATGTTCAGCCCGGTGATATTCCTACTTTGATGGACCTTGGTCTTAACCCATCTGCCACTATGTCACAGGTGTTTTTTCTTTTATTTTTAGTTTTGTTCACTGATTTCATCTTTAACATGTTGTTTGTTTTATGCTGCATTGGGTCATTATTAGACAATATTTTGTAAATCTAATGTTTTCATGGTTCTTTCTGTTTTGCTTTTGTGTGTTCTTTTAGTAGTTAATAGTACTAATTTTATCTTTTGATTAGATTGTATGTTGGCTCAAGAATGAGTGAGTGTTGTGGAATCCCTTTAATTGTGGGAGGCATGAAGTAGTTTTGGATCTTCAGAAGGTTTTAGTTTTTAGGCTCCATAAAGGGTGTTGTCAAATAGTGGCTATAGCATATAATATAGGGGTGCTATAGAGTAGCACAATTTTAACAAACCACTATTGTTTGGCAATATGTGATTTAGTATAAAGTGTTGTCACTCAATTGGTGGCTAAAGTAACATTGTTGCATAACTGAATTTGAACAAACTGTTATTTTCCGCGATCTGCAATTGGCAACACAGGTCATAAAATTATTTGCGTTCTAAATGCTGATAATTGGGGCTACCTATTAACCTGGTTGTGAGATGATACTAATATGCTCCCTTAGCGAACCTGTTAATGAAATTTGGCATAACATTAACAACCACAACCTCCAAAATGAAATATAAATAAAATTAACATATATATTTTGCAAGAAAATATCAATAACTTCTCTCCTATTTAATAAAAGTATCTCTCAAATGCCCCTTATTTAACTTTTCCTTTTTCTAATGTCACAATTTAATTTTTATTGGGATTATATAGATCAAATGTGATCAATTACTTTTGTTAACCTGTGTCATTTGATCAACCTTTGTGTCATTTGATCTACTTTTGCTTGTAAGTTATTCCAGAGGGAATACTTCACTGCTGACATTACGTCCCGGTTGCTTCTGCTGCTGGAAATTTTCAACTCTTTACCCTCCCCTTTTTATCTTGCTAAACCATGTTTGCTTTGGCATTTATGTTGCTATCCTTTGTTCGGCATTCTTGTGTTAATCCATAGAATTATTGTCATCAGCAATTTATGTTGGTTGTCAACATCATGCAGGATGGCAAGCCAGGGCCTAATGCTTCTATGGCAGGAGGGGAGACTGAAGCACTACAGAAGCTTAAAAGATTTGCAGCTGAGTGTGAAGCTCAACCACACAAGGGGTCTAAGGATGGAGCACAAGATAGTATATATGGTGCCAATTTTTCATGCAAAATTTCTCCATGGTTGGCAATGGGATGCCTCTCCCCTCGCGCAATGTATGATGAACTGAAAAAAACCGCTAGCAGGTACGCACGCTCCTAGATGTTTTTTCTGTTTGAAATTATTAGGCATTCTTTCCGTGAATAATCACTGATGATTTATATCACTGATAGAGCTGTTTCCACTTCATCAAGCCGAAATGATGGTGGCAGTGGCTCATCCAAAACTGGAACTAATTGGTTGATGTTTGAATTGCTATGGAGGGACTTCTTTAGGTAACTTCTTACTTTGTTTGAAACTTTATTGTTACGATTTCTTTGCCTTATCCTGAGATGTATGGAAATAACTAGTGCACCAGTAGGAGATTGTTTTCCTTATTGGAAAGTTATAACGTTGTGATGCAAATGGTATTTTTATCATAGTAATCAATAGCGTCAAGCTAAGTCTGGTCTTAGAAAATGCCTTGAGTTTTGGGACATGGGCCTGATTCAAGTCTTGGAAAATTCTGTGTTGTTAGTTTAGTTTTCTCTTGTAATTGTCCTTAGTAGTGCCAGGTAGTTACAGTTCAGCACATTTTATAAATAGTTGTAAGTGCAGAATTTATTATTCAAGTAACACAGAATTACCAAAACAAATTTTCCTTTTCATTTCTCTTAAGTTCTCTCCAATAACAATTCTATTTCAACCTCTACATTCTGGTCATGTACTCTGCATTTTCTAGCAAAGTTTTATGTTTTCTGAGTCTTCACTGTATGATAGGTCTCTTTACTGTTTTGTTGGCTTTTGTTTGTCATTGTCTTCAATTATTTCAATTTATTTTCTACTTTTTTTCCTCGAATTATTCTGTCTTGATCTTTTTCTATTTTTTCTTGTCTCCAAGTTGAGTTTTGTTCTGTCAGTTTTTGTGTCCTCCGTTTTAGTCTACCAGTTGTGTTCTCTCTTTAATATTATTTGCAATAAATGTCTTTAAAAACGGCGAGTAAGGATATCATCCCCCTTTCCTATAAGTGTAGGTGGTGTTATTGTTCATAGAATTATAGGATTTATTTTGTATATTGTTATATACACTTACATTATAAATACAGTCCAGTCATATTTTCACTAGATCTTGATACACTATTAATAATTAAATTTTAAGAAATATTGTTATGATGCGGATGCAGTAAAATAGTGAAATATGAGCGGAAGTATGTGCAAAACCTATTTATACTGTCGGTATTAAACTTCATAATTACATTTGACAGATTTCTCTTCCTTCTTAGTGTTATTGATACGGTTGGTTTTTTCAGTGAAAGGGTTCATTTCAGAGAGAACAAAGTAATAAATCTATCATTAGAATATCAAATTAGATTTGAACAAGCTCCGTTTACTTTTTTGTTTTCATTTTCTAAAATGCACCTTCATTTTATCTTGGCAAGAGATTCTTGAGATGTAATACTAGTTAATGATGATTGCTGTGTTATTTATGGACACTTTCTGAAAATTTATATGGTTCATACTGAAATGATGATTTGTTCAGGTTTATTACCAAAAAGTACAGTTCTACAAAGAAACAGTTGGAAGCTGCTCCTGTCACTGCCTGTACGGGTGCACTTGCTTAAGCTACAAGTTTTAATAGACGTAAGAGTTTGTTTTACTTGGCCAAATTGGGAAATTATGTTGTAACTAGCAATCACATTATATCAATATGGAAGGAAGCTTCACATTATTTTTTTGGATATATTCTTCTCAAAATCTTCATTGGAATATTTTCCAAAATGGATGGAGTTACTACAGTAACATCTATACTTTTTTTTTTTTAATAATAATATCTTATTTGAGTTGTGAAGAATCAAGTAGGATATTAGGTAAGAATTTAACATACCAAAACTACACTTACCTCCAATACATAGGCAGCCACATGCAACCTTTGTATCAGAAGGCAATAATCAACCTTTGTACGTATGATTTTAAAATCTAAAACTAGCTTAATCATTTAGAATGTAAAACTTGAAATGAAGTAGATGAGAGGGACTCCAAGAGAATCGAGCAAGCTTCTACACAAGATGAGAGAAAGCCTACAAAAGATGTGAAAGAAAAATCCAAAATCAAAACTAGAGTGATCTCACATTTTTTCACTGAAGCAACAACCAAAACCTGTTGGAGAACGCTATGGAGGTCACGTTACAAATAAACTAATATTAAATTTTTTAAGAATTCTTATTATTTCTTAATTTACATTGATTGTTAATTACATAAAAAAAGATACAAGTTAATTAGTTAATGTTTATATTTTATATTAATGGTCATGTTTTAAAATATTTGCAATTGTTTTAAATGTGTATCTTTAACTAAATCACACTTAACACGAGAAGAAGTGAATAACAATTCAATATTCTAAACATGATTGTTAATTTCAGAGTCAACTCTTAAGAAATTAAATATTCTAAGTCACAAAAGTGGAATAACATGCATTGCATGTAAACTTTATCGTTTGATAAACTTACACAAGTTCTAGTAAACAATGATAAAATTAATAAACCATCGGTTTCACCGGCCAGTAGTAGATTTCACTGGCGAGCAGTAAATTTACAATTCTACATTGGTTTTAACATTGAAATTTATATTAAGATGATTTGATGGTTTGGGGAAAGAGGAAGGAATACATCATACTGACATAGGTATACGACCTAATGTATATCTGATTCAGGTATATCATACTTTTTTAAATAGAAAAGATTAAAGTTTATATATCACATAAAAAGTTTTTTTTTAGACGTCTCATATCGATATATTTAAATAAATATAAATAATATTTTATTATTATTATTGTAATTATTAAATTAAATTTTGAATTTTTTTTGTTAGATATTAAATTTTTAATAGTTTATGTATATTATTTTTCTTTAGTTTTTGTTATATTTAAATGTATTATTATAAAATAGAATTAAAGTAAGATGTATGTAAGTTCATATTCTTCAAAATGTCAAGTTAAATATCAAAATAAAGTTTAATTTCGTTGACATATTAACTCATTAATTTATTTAAAGACATGTTTGATTACTCGTTCAAAAATGTTAAATTAAAATAGGCTTTTAAACATAGTAACATGTTATACTAGACTTCTATCAAGATAAGACTCAAGGTTAAAAAATAAAAAATCAAACCTAAAAAAGTCGCTAAAAATTGAAAGAAATGAATTTGGAAACAAAGTATCCAACATTTAACCACAAATTGCTTATATATTTTTTGACATAATCAAAGTGTTGGAAAAAACCAGAGATAATTAGTGATAACTATCTCAATAATGCGGAATATTTTTCCCCACTTGTGCAGATAAATGGCCAAACAAAAAATACAATTCAATAATTGACAGAAAATTAAATATGAGACAAACACAATTTTAAATATGAGACAAACACAATTTTAACGTAAAAAACTTCCCTCAACTTGAGAGAATAAAAACCACGGGACCTAATCCAGTAAACCTTATAACAACCTTCCACTAAAGTGGAAGATAAAACTACTCAAATTATATATTAAAGTAACAAACTCAGTGGTAGGAATAACATACTAAATTTGTAGATCAAACGGAGCAAGTTTGCTACACACATGTTACCACTACTAGAACCAAACCCTTATTTTTCTTCTTTGGCAACAGTTCTTCATCCGTTGCCTGTTTTTACTGTGTGTATGTTCTTAGGGATTTCTAAATCCCTTTTATTACCTAGACTAAGTCCACTAAAACTTTTTTTTTCTTTCAATAATAAATAATAATAATAGGCTAAATTACATTTGTGGTCCCTTAATTTAAATTTCAGGTAACGTTTTAGTCTTTTATCATTTTTTTTCCCGAGTTGATCATTTATTTTAATTTTAAGTGACAATTTGATATTTTATGTTTTAAAATTTCAATAATGTTATCCTTTTTTTTACAAAAAATAAAAAAAAATCATCAAATTTTTCAACCAAAACCCATAAAATTCATTATCATCTTCAATAAAATACAAATTTAATCAAATTCATATCTTAAATCTTGATATAAACTCATATTTTTATTCATTATTTGATGTTGTTGGAGATGAAAATATGAGTGTATTTGAATATTTGAGTTATGGATTTGATAAAATTTGCATTATATTAAAGATGATTATTAATTTAATGGGTTTTGGTTGAAAATTTTGATAATTTTTTTGAATTTTTGTACGAAAAAGATAACATTGTCGAAATTTTAAAACATAAAATATGAAATTGTCACTTAAAATTAAAATAAAGGACCAATGAAAAAAAATAAAAGACTAAAACGTTACTTGAAATTAAGTTAAGGTATCACGATATAATTTAACCATAATAATAATAATATTAATAAAATTTGTGGATTCCACTTGAGGAGTGAGTCCACCCAACACAAAGTAATCATAATATAATTGCCTCTAGATCTATAGCATTGACAATCAAATTATTGAGTGAATTTGTAATTGGTCGAACTGATCTATTAATCTGAACCATGAATACTGCACACACAAAAAAAATCGCATCAAGACAAAGAACAATGTCACGTGTTGAAGAGGAATTCAAAAAAAATGAGGAAAAAAACTAAATTTATATAAAAATCAATTGTTTAAAATAAAAAATGAAAAAAATGGTATAGAATTATTGTTGCTTTATTATTTAGTTGAAATGTTGAATTATTATTGCTTTAATAGTATTTATGTTATATAATGTAGGTGATACATAATTTTTTAATATTAAATATTCGAATTAAGTCTTCGATTCGAGTTTATATAGACCGGATAATCCTTTTCAACACTTTCGATTTTGACAACCTAACAGAATCACAAACATAGAAAAAGAAGCATTAAAGTAATCGAACGTGCATAGACACAGCTTTTTGTAACCACCTCAAAGTCTTAATATCTTTTTTTAAATTATTATTTTCCGTATTTTTAGAATAATTTTATTCAATAAATATAATTTTTTATATTGAAATATAAATATAAAGCCTAATTATCTGTTTTAATATTATATTTGTGTCAAGTTTTATGTTATAATATTATTCTATTTTTATAAGATATATTTAATTTATAATTCGATCAATAAAAATTGATCTAGTTGATTCATATTATAGATTAAATAAATTAATTTTTGTTGATCAAATTATAATTTAAATGTCTATTATAAAAAAAATCAACGAAAATTATTTATAAAAAATTACAAATGCAACTACTATATTTATAAAATAAATTAAATTAAATTTTCTAATATAAAAATCAAACTAAATGATTTTACGATTTTAAAAATTTATTCAAAACTAATTAAATTAATTTGATATTTTTATGAGTTTGAGTCCAAGTTAAAGTAAATCAACAAATTCAATTTTTATTGATTTGATTTATAGTTTCACATAATATTAAAATAAATTGCATAATATTCAAATCAAATCATTATCTTTTATCAACACTATATCAATATTGATATCATAAATAACATATTCGATTTAAATATATTTTAATAATTATATATATTGTTTGTGATAATAACTATATTTATTACATTGTCAAGTAATAATAACTATCATATTAATAAAACACATGTAACACATGTAAATGGTTGTAATATGTTGTCAACCGTTACATTTCTTATACAAAATATTAGGGGAACGGAAAATATTAACTAAAGATATAATATGTGAAAAAATATAATATATATATATATTATTAAATAAATAAAAATTAATAACTATTTGATTTCTTTAACAAAAGCACAATCGGTTAAATTTTCTTGTAATAAGGAATGGAGGGAGTACATGATTCGACTGATAGACCAAACTTTTTGTCTCCTCGCATGCTAATTGCTAAACCACAATTTTGTACTCTAGTTCTAATTTTTGTGTCGACAGAGCAAATGGACCTTTCTTTGTGTTCCTTTCTTCACTCTATTTAATAGAATGATTGATGTACTCTAGTTCTAATTTTTGTGTCGACAGAGCAAATGGACCTTTCTTTGTGTTCCTTTCTTCACTCTATTTAATAGAATGATTGATAGTGAAAATACGAGGTACACCTTTTTGCTTTTTCTTACCAAATACTAGTAACACCTAATTTGCTGATGATAGGTGCCTACTACACTCTCACTTTGCTGTTAAATATTGTTGAACACTTAAGACAGTAACCCACGATCACAACAAATTTAAGGTGCACAGATTTTTATTAACTTCATATTGTTATGAATTTATCTGTGTGCCGAGCCGAGGATTCAGAACAACTCAAAGTCTCAAACTAAAAATGAATAATATAACTAATTAAGGATAAGCTTTCATAGTTGATAAAAATCTGGATAAGACCCAAAAAGGTTAAATCAAATTCTCAAGAATATTTTTAAGAAACATAATTTATCGGGCTGGAAAAAAAACGGACGTGGATCCTTTACACCAAATATCCCTCTACACTCCACCTTCTATTGTCGTTACTACTTATTAGCTTGCATAGGGGTTCAAGTCACAACTTTGTCTATAATGAAGACCATAAAATATACAAACCAAGAAATGCGGACTAAAAACTTTTGAATTAAGATCGAAATAAATACACTTTATGGAAATTACCAATTGGATAGAGTACAGGACTTGTCTGTAAGACCGTAATCAGCAAGCAACAGTGAAATGAAAACTGAACTCACCTGAAACCAGCCATAATCAATAGCTTACAAAGTTCCTCTTAAGGGATAAGCTTTAATACACCATAATTTAAGTGTATAATTCCTTTAAAAGAAAAACTCCAACAAAAAATATATATGTCTATATGGGTATGTATTACCTACATCAAAATAAAAGGAAAAAAAATTCAAAAAATCTAAGGAAGCGGTATGACAGTACATGAAGGAAGAAGGAAGAGTAATGATTACTGTAGAGAGCACCCGGGAAACATAAATACCTTATGCAATAATGAGAAAAGGATAAGGATCTGTGTAATACAATTCTAAATGAATCCTGAAACCTTAAGTGAAGATAGTACGACAAAAATAATCCACAACAGCATGAAAAAAGCACAGGTAATCCATGCCCAAAGCCTTGGTCCTCCAAGCTCTGCACCAAAAACTAGGCGCCTAACAACCAAAACTGAGATACATCCAACTGAAGTGGAGAAGAAAACAATCAATGAAAAGCTAAGTCCCCCTGCATCTTGGATTCGGAGAGGTTCTCTATATGCTATGAAGTTGTACAAAGTATCAATAAGCCATGGAACACCAATGCCAACATATATATTCACTGAATTGCTGCAAAAGTAATAAATAATTAAGTCAATTTGACCTCACCCACTACATAAAGCTTCTTCATAAAAACAAGGAAAAGATACAGAACTCATATTATAAAATGAAAGGGTCAAAGCCTCCGACCAAAAGATAAATTTTGATTCTAAAATTCTAGGAAATAATTTTTCTAGGTTATTTAGAATTCATTATTGACATTTTTATGGTGACCTAAGATCTCTGATAATATCAATCAATTTTTATTTTAAATTAGTCTGAGATACTAGAAACAGGCAATCAAGTCCACAAGAGGTTGAACCACTAGAGGTAATAACTTCTTTTCTGAACCTTCAGGGCAAACTAATAAAATACCTAATAGAACAAAAACTACACTCCATGAATTTTGTTAACTAATCATGAAATGATTTAAGCAAAACCATGATGACATGTGACCATATCCAAAAGCAAGAATGACATGTATATTGAGATGAAGACCTGCAAGTGATGTTTGCAATCGCAGAGTCTGCTGTTTTTTGACGTTCAGCAGCAATCTTGCTCGCCACTAAATCGGGCCATGAGGTTCCACTAGCTAGTGCTGTAAATGCTATGACATAAGCATTTATTCCTGTTAAAGAGGTTACAAACGATGTAAGAAGTAATTACAATGCGCAGAGTTAAAAAGGAAACTTTGGATCTATAATGAACTAAAGAAGTGGACTTGAATATCATTGAATGAGAAGGAAAACCTGTGACACAGCTTATAAGATCTGTTATCTGAGTCACAATGTAA
Source organism: Cicer bijugum (assembly GCA_037974875.1). Lineage (NCBI taxonomy): Eukaryota > Viridiplantae > Streptophyta > Magnoliopsida > Fabales > Fabaceae > Cicer > Cicer bijugum. The sequence continues at coordinate 3,318,936 of JBBPBT010000570.1, read as the reverse complement.
GCTATTCCACTGATGAAAAGCAGAGAGCAAATGAAAGAAATCCATCCATGAGCAATATGGCATGGGGGAACAAAAGCAAACAGAAATCTCCATGGTAAAAGCAACAACTGCCAGAAAATCCGAGCTATGCGGATATATATATTATTCATCTTTTTAGATTCTTGGCTCTCCACCTGTTGAAAAAATTTACAGACTAGTCATCATAAATTGACTATATATTGTTAGAATTTTCCTACATAAGTCCTCTATTAGTGAACTACTACTGCTCATAAACTAATGAATCTCTTTACTAATCCTTCCATTATAAATTTATAATTCAAATCAAATTTTAGTTATCCATTCATAAACTAATGGATCTCTTTATTATCAAAGGATGCAATGTCCGTAAATTGCTTAATTATGAGAAGTCCAAACCAGATCCAAAATTTGCATTGTTGTTTTACAACGAATAACTCCTAATTTTATGGATTTCATTAAGCTGTACTCCAAGTCCTAAATTCAACAATAAGGGCAAGGTTTAAGTCAACATCTCAAATTTATGACTGTAATTTCTTAATTTACAATTTCATGTTCAAAAGTTCTTAGTGTGGGATCATCATAACTTAACTGATTCAGTAAATATGGAAATATTATTAACAATGAGATACTTTACAAGGAAGTATGGCCTATCTGTAATTTAGCTGGGACTAAACAAAGAAACAGGCAATCCTTTGTGGATTTAAGAGACAGAAGATGCAGAGAAATGAATTAGAGAGAGAAAATGATTTGGTACTTAAAAATATCAAAATTGAGGAGAAAGGCGGATGCTTCATATGTTACAGAAATTGCCAAATGGATAAAGACAACAAAGAGTGTGATCAAGACAGGGCCAGAAGAACAGGCATCGCCTTCAAATTGCAGTTTGCCAGTATACTCCATGAGGCCATTCATCATCTTTTCTATGATTATTAAGTTTTCTTTGCTATGCTTTGATTTGCAAAAAATTTCAAATTTACAATTGGTTTTTAAAAAAGTGAATTTGATTGATAGCAAACAATCGCATAATTCATTTATAAATAAAAATTAAATGTTGTACTTAACAATCTCATCATAATTCATAAAAGGCCTCACTATATGCAAGTCAAATTTGAATTTAAAGAGTCCAACAACGTCAATTGATCCAAATAGCCCCAATTAATGGGCAGGCGTGGATGTGGCTGTTGTTATTCTTGAATCTATGATATCAGCATTTAATCTTTTAGACATGCTAGCATTATAAAATAAAGTACCGTCAGTGCGTCGACAAATTGTTGTCTCCAAATTGTAAGCAAGTAGGTATCCTCAGGCCTTGTTTTCATATCTCTATCAGAATTTTCTGCATCATCTATTTGAGGTACTCTTACATACAATCTATCTGCAAATTAGAAAATTTGCGACATAAGACTGTTCTGACATTTCATAATGTTTCTCATACTAATAAAATTGTTTCTGAAGAAGAAAACATTGAAAGTAAATACAACTTTCACTACATTAAGGTGTTCATGAAACAGCTACCTCTGTGGTTTTCTGAATGAATGGAAAAGATATCAACAGTGTCACTGCTCTCTTCATTAAATTGAATTATCTCAGAGCACTCCACTTTGTGATGGGACTCTTGTTTAGGAGTCTCTTCCGGTACCCAATCCTCTGGCCTCTCATCTCTTGCACTTCAAATATAAAATGAGACATCAGAATAGATAGGTAACAATTCAAGAGGATCGTGAAATCTTAATCTTTTTACTTAATTCTAAAACATGAAACAAACTGAAGCACATACATAGGTAGAGAAATATAGGGCCAACGTTTATCTTGAGCATAAGCATGAATCAACAGTAATCCGTACTGAAGTACTGTAAGCAAGGCCTCCCATAGAGTTATCACGTTTGGAGTCCATACCTACATTCAATTTTTGGATGAATATTCCTCATAAAAAGGACGATCAAGAATTAAATAACAAGCAAACTATGATACAGTTAAACAAGATAATCTTTTCTATGTTAACTTTAAAATACTTTTGAGTTTTGAATGTTTTTAAACTTATCAAACCTAAGTATGAGTACCAAATTTATAATTGTTCTAACTTGCAGATTAAGATACAAGCTCGTGAAGGATATTCAGAGCCAACTTAGGAGATGCCAATGCAATTATACACATTGGCCATGGAAAAGTAAAATAATATCTAACATCCCTTAAATGTTAAATACAGTTTCTAAGGAGAGAAGGCTTCTTGTCAGAAATGAAGGCTCACGTTATAGTTCTTACATATTAAATGTTTAAATACAAATGAAAGTTGAAGTAGTACCTCCAAAATTATGTATAACCAAAAGTAAGCCCAAAATGACCAAAATAGCTCCACTATCCATACACCTAGATCAGCAATCTTTTTCAACTCTCCTGCTTTTGGAATTACTACACAAACGGCGTGGATGGGGAAGAGGTCAAATGCAGCAGAACCAACGAGTGTTCCAGGTCCCAAACCTGAATATTAAGCACAGCTATCAAGAATTATAGTTATAATAGTGCTCAACAATCTAAAGCCACTGAAGAAATAAAAAGTAGTTGAACATCAGAATAAAACAAATACTCATACTGCAGCATCAAATATTATTCAAAAGGAAGGAAGTCACTGCAGCACTCAACTCACTCGTTAAACAACTAAATATAAATCTAGCTTTTGAAAATTACTTAAAAAATATACTAAATAAGTCTAGCTTTTCCTATCATTACTCTACATGTTGCCTCCCCCAAACTGACCAAATAAATATAAATCTTTCAGTACAAGGTAATTGTTGGAAAGACAGATTAACATGAAAAAAAGTGACAAAAATAATTACTAACCAACAACAACAAAGCCTTTTTCCACTAAGCGGAGTCAATTAGATGGACAACGCTATCATCATATCATATTGTATGGTAAAAGTCACTATTTATTGGCACATATTCCCTAAACTTCAAGTACACCAATATATAAAATCAATAGAGTTCGAAAGCTTTGAAAAAACAAACCTCCAGCATACCGATTCCCCAAATTTTGTATAGCATCAATAGTAGCTAATGATATCTGAGGAAAACTGGTTCCAAATGCCAACAGGCTAATATCTGCAATTGTATAATTCCAAACTTTTTCATGAGTAATGATTTCAGTTTTAGTAACTGGATCTATCACCACTACTTCCCTTGTGTGCTTGACCACATTTTCCATCGATTGAAAGAAGCGACCGGTTATAGACGATAATCCAATGAAACAATAAGCAAGGGCGAGAAAATATAAAAAAATCCGAAAAGTATTCCCAAGATCAGTTTCTCCACTAAAAATAAGGTAGCTTTCACATTTTTCAGGCCCCAATAATAGTTTACTGGAAAACCAAACCATTTTATCAACTCTTCTTGGCCAAGTCAAAGTGGCAACAGAATCTCAATCAATCCAAAATTTCAGATCAGTTATTTGTAATCATCACAAAACAAAACATTCACATGACCTGATATCATGATTCAGTATTAGAATACAAATTGAAATTTAATCAAAACAATATATACGTATACGTATACAATACAAATTGAAATTTAATCAAAACAATATATGCATATACAACAAATGATACCATTTGAATTGGAGAAACAACAAAAGCATGAAAAACAAATTTTCGGGTGAGAAAATATCTTCAATTAAACACTCTCAAGTTGAGTCAGTATCAGTTGTAGTAGATTTGGAAATTTGGAAAAAGCTAATTTCATTTTTTTTTCTTATCTCTTTTTTGTTGTTGTTGAAATTATTGAAGCATTATAATTACAAGGAATTGAAGCACGCAAAAATTGAGTACATTCAGCTCGGTGATGAAAAAGACATAAACCTAAAATAATTGTGAAAAGTCAAGCTTGTCGTTTCTGATCTGAGAATTAGAACAGCAAATTGATGGGGAAAGGAATGGAAAACATGGAATTGATATGACACGCTGAGAGGGGAAAAAGATAATCGGAGAATTACCGGCGAAGATAGAATTCGCCGGAGAGTTGCCGGCGGCAATGGCGGTATTTGTTACTCCGAATTAAAGCAGTGGCTTTTGGAATTGAGAATAGATTTTTTAGAACGTGTTTGCATGGTAACCAGATTTTATTTTATTTTATATAATAGTAAATAATAAATAGTCTTCTTTCTCTTCCGTGTAAAAAATATCTTAAATTTTAAGTGACATTCCTTTTATAAATATTATAATTACAGAAAAGCTAAATCATATTAATATTTAATAGTTATAATTAATTAAACGTGTACAAATGTCTTATATTTATAGTATATAAAAATTAAATTCAAACTTTGTAATTGTTTTTTATTCAAGAAATGTCGAAATAATCCAAACATTATGATTGTGATCATAATTATTTATATAGGCGAATAATGTTGTTGCTTCGACTCAGCGAAACGTAACACTAAGTATAACCAAGTAATAAACGATACAAGAGAGCCCTTCTTTTTTGAAAAAAAAAAAAAAAATACTAAACAAGAGAGATATCATTTTCATAAAATCTGTACACGAAACATTTTGTCTCAAATTGATGGTATTTTTGTCATTTTCATGCTGTGTTATCCTAACTATTTATTAATTTATGCTTTTATTTTTTCACATGATACTAAATTATTTTTTGCCTTTTGATTTTTAATTTTCTTGACAATTTTTTGCATTCTATCATTCTAAATATTTACATTAATTTATGATTTTATTTGTTTCACACAATACTAAAACATTAATTTTACACTTTGTTTTTATTTTTTCTTTAGTACAGTTACAATATATTTATTTATTTCTTTGTTTCAATTTTTTC
>JBBPBT010000570.1:3294051-3312115 GCA_037974875.1 Cicer bijugum | reverse complement strand
TCAAAATTACTAAAACAAAAAAAGATAAATCTGCAAATAAACTCACAATATCTATGTTAATAATATAATACGATATTTTAATATAAAACTACAAGAATACTTTTAAATATGATAAATTATAATCTACATCATGGTATATAATATTGACGTGTCAGAATTATTGATTAAAATTTATAATAAATTAAAGATATTTTACTAATCTAAATAAAATGAACAATGCACACAAACGGATGAGAACATAAAAAAGCATCACACGACGATAAAATTCTATAAAAAAAATGAAGAAAAAAACATTAAATATATGTGAAATTAACTTATTTAAATAAAATGAAAAAAGAAACCAGGTTATAATAGTGATTCTATACCAAAAAATTGTCTTAAATAATCTTTTGTTGTGAGTAGAAAAATGTTAGAAATTCATGATATAGCTAAATTCATGAAGAAATAAGAAATGCTAATGAATGAACTTAGAGCATTTGTTAAGTAACTAAATATGAAATTTTCATGTTAAAAATGTATTGAAACTATGTTTTTAACTTTTTGAAAGGTTAAAATTTGTTGTTTTTAATACAAAACTTCTAAAATTTTGTTTCCTTAACAAGTGATCTAAGAACAATTTTAGCATGACTCATTTAAATACTATTCATCCAAATTACAACATTATCCATGAATCATATCCAACAATAATTACTACCGATTGAGCGACTTGCTCCCTTACCACTCACTTAATATGAGCCATACCCAACAATAAGTATTACCAGTAGTCTTTGCACGAGCACACACCATTTTTAAAATGATGAAAACGGTTGCAATCTCTAACAATAATCTCCCTTTTAAATTCCCTAGATACCATTTTCATCACAACATGACAATCACTACATATCCTCAAGTTCTTTACAATCCTTATTGTGGTGCCTGGGCTTGTCCTCAGAAAGCAAAATGCAAGTGCTAGTTTTTCACTATGAAGAGATAATGCCAACTCCTTTCCTTCCTCATCCAAATCAAGCAATACCTCATTGGTGTTACGTACATAACCATGCTTCTCCAACCTCTTCATAATCTCATCAATCATGCTATATATATTTTGTGTTTCAGGATGAGAATCCTCCCCTGCAGAAAACTCATGAAGAACACCGTCTATCTCAACCAAACTACACCCTGGAACTTTCTTAACGCCCCTCAGCTCCATAACATCTCTCAGATGCCTCACCTCCCTCCACTTTCCCATCTTTGCATACACATTAGAAAGAAGCACATAGGCACCACTGTTTTTAGGGTCCAACTCAATGAGTTTCTTTATTGAAATCTCACATGTTTCAATGTCACCATGCATCCTAGCACCACTAAGCAAAGCACCCCATATCATCACATCAGGTTCCATAGGCATTGATTTCACAATATCCCAAGCATCTCCAATTTGACCGGCTCTACCGTATAGATCAACCATACAACCATAATGTTGTATCAAAGGACTAACACCATACTCTTCTTTCATTCTCTTGAAATATTGATTCCCTTCACTAACCAAACCTCCGTGTACACAAGCACAAAGAACACCCACAAAAGTCACAGCATTTGGCCACACCCCATCATTTATCATCTTTTCAAAAAGTTCAATGCATTCCTTTGAAAGTCCATGCATGGCCAGAGCAGCGATCATAGCACTCCAAGCCATTACATCCTTTTCTTCAAGACCCATATTATAAAATATGCATTTAGCCCTTTCAATGTTCCCACATTTAGCATACATATCAATCAAAGCAGTCCCCAAAACAACGTCGATTTTTATCCCTGATTTGTCAATATAAGCATGAACCCATTTTCCATGTTGAAGAGCACCTAACTTCGCACAAGCTGATAGCACAGACGTCAATGTGAATTCGTTGGGTCTAATTCTATGACCCTCCAAAACCTGCAAAGTCCGAAACAAGGAAAGTGCAGCTTTGTACTCGCCGCAACTTACATAACCATGAATCATGCAGCTCCAAGATATCACATTCCTTTGAGGCATATGATCAAACAGTTTCCTCGCCACGTGAATCATACCCACCTTTGCATTTGCGTGGATGATAGCATTCCAAGATGACAAGTCTGGCTGGGGAATTTCATCGAACACTCGGTGTGCGAAGGGGACACTACCACATGAAGAGTACATGTTAATGAGGGAGGTTTGAACAAAAGGGTCATCGGAGAGACCAAGTAGGAAGATTTGGAGATGGAGTTGGAGAGCGAGAGAGAGATGGGAAGGGTTATTGAAGGATTGGAGAAGGAAAGGGAAGGTGTGAAGATCTGGAGTTACGGCATGGAAGCGCATGCGAAGGTAGAGGGAGAGTGGGGAATGATGAGCAAGTTTGGGTTTGAATTTGACTCGAAATCGAATAAGGTTGTTCCAGACAAAGGATTCTACGTTGGGGTGGAAAAGATGAAGAATTGGGTGTGTAGATGATATTGCCTTCGTCAAAGCTCGCATTGGTGGTAATGCTGCCAAAATATAATTAGTTCAAATTTTTGTTACTATGCTCATTTGAAGGGGATTTAGTATTATGTATGCAGCAAACAGAGCATCACATGTCATTTCCGGTGCATTTTTAAATTAGCGGTGAGAGACCAGTTCATGTTGCGCACAGTGAACAACCACAGATTGTCGTCGGATGGTGAATTTCAACTTCATAACCATGCACTTTCGACACTCTAATTTTTTGCATTTTTCCCTAAGCATATCTCGACACCCACCATCTACAATCTAATTGCGTTCTGATTCCAAAATTGCCCGTTAGACCAGAACATGGAAGCAAAAACTTTATAAAATATTGATTCAAATGAAAACACAAGTATTCTTTGCGTTTATTGCCTTCGTGCTCATTAGAGAATACAAACATCATCTTTGCCATCAACTACATACCCCACGCTGCTTGTGAATTCCCAATTAATTCTAATTAGAACAATTAGAGAATACAAACATCATTCTTTAGATTTTATTTTGTTTGGTTTCTCCATTGTTGCAATTTATTCAAACTCGGACATTTTATGTGGCAGTGTGATCGAATGACATTAGCTATTCTCATGCTATAAACAAAGGTCAGGTGAGTTTCTCTTTCTACCGTCATCAGGAACAGGTTGCTCCTTGAATTGTAGAATGTGGATGGCAATGAATAGAACTTGCAGTATGAAAAGAATAGCTGGAGAACCCTTTAAGGAGTGTTTGGTTGGAGGAATTTGGAGAAGATTTTCAAGTTTGCATTTGATTCTAATTTTGGAAAGGGAACAAAAACTCTCTTTAAATGTGTTCTCCCCCCATTAGGATGGAGAATTTGACGGACAGGAGAGTATCCATTATAACTATAAATTATAAACAATTTAAAATGAATTCCCTACCATTGAACTAACATGTCTCTATTTTTCACCTCCCACCTCTCCCCCTTCCTTCCCCTTAAACACCCTTAAAGATGCCAAATTTTTTACTCTCCATTTTCGAGTTTTAGATTTATAAATTTGGCTATAAGATAAGCCCATAGAAGCCATTTTCAATGCCTCCCAAATTCTACTAACCATTATTATCATCCAAATGATGGGACAGTAAATGTATGCTCCAACAGTGACAGTTAAATTTAAACATTCCAGCATATAAATAACTGCATCTGAATTTTTATGGCAAAATCTCCAATAATAATAACTATAAAACTTGCTGCATGAGATAAATGGTACCAAATTAAAGACACAAATTCTTACACAACCAATAAAAAGTTGACAAAAACAATCGACAAAAGAGATTCCAAAACAATTACACCTAACGGAAAATGCATCAAGACAGAGAACAAGTTCTTCAGTCTTCCTCTTCACCCTCATTCTCAGCAATGTTGAAGTATCTCAACTCATAGACATTGCGGTCCTTGTTGGAGGCAATCACACGAAGCCAATCCCTCACATTGTGCTTTTTCAAGTACTTCTTGGTTAAGTACTTCAGATACCTGAGAAAAGGTAATAAATAGGACATAAATTATCACATAAAGGCAATTGAAACACCAAAGAAAAAGACTCGATTGCACAGAAAATGGGAACATTAAAAAAAAATGATTTCAATGGAGAACGCATACAAGTTCAGACAACCATCAAGTTCAGTAACTGAGCTTAGACAACCATCAAGTTCAGTAACTGCACCAGAATCACACTAGTGACGACTTGCAATAAAATAAAAGGAATACTAGAAAATACTGGGCACTAGGAAATCCATGAGCATGACAATAAACACAAACAAATCATACTCACTCAGTTTCAAATGTCATAAGAATCTTAAGTTAGCAATCAGAATACACGTGGCTCTGATGCATCTTTTCTATATCCTTCTCAAAACAATTGATAAATAAGACAATTGGAAGACCCTAATTCCAATTCCCAAATAGTCATAGATTATTGTTATCTTTGAATGGAGGATTTTGGAGGAGAGGGATGGACATATTTTTATTTTCTTAAATTGAAGGTATACAATATTTCTAAAACCAAATTGTGATTGAAATGTTATATGATAATCTACCACGATTTTCTTTCAAATATTACAAAATCTCGAATATACACCAAAATATTTGCTTAACCACCAAATATCTGGATCCAAACATACCCTTAAGCTAAAATCTCCTAATATAATCTGTTAAATAACGCTTATCGCAGTGCAAAATCCGAGTATTGGGGCACTAGATCTACTCTACTCCAAGTGTGAATATTTAACCTAACAGAGAAATAACATTAACTGATTGAATGACTAAATACGAGAACAGCAACAACATCAGGAAAAGACGAAGAAGTTACCGTTTGGAGAAATTGCTATCGGAGGTAACGGTGATCTTGCTCTTTTCACGAGTAACGGTAACGGAATCACCGAGAGCACCAGCTTTACCACCAACCTTAATCCTCTCTTGAAGAAACTTCTCCAAGGAAGCAATGTCCATAATCTTATCCTCAACCGGCTTCGCACAATCGATGACGAAGCTCGTTCCCTTCTTCTTCCCCTTAGCTCCGCTCATTTTCGCACTCCTCTAGGATACAAACTAGGGTTTCCGTCGTCAAAAAACCCCTTTCAAGTTTATATCATTATTATTCAGCTATGTTTTAAGTATTTTGGGCCTTGCGTAAAAAAAAGTATTTTGGGCCTTAAATATGTTGGTATGAACCGAGGCCCAATAAAAGGCCCAGTTGTGCAAAATGCACGCACCAACAGCTCTGTGCCTTGCTACCGAGACAAGAAGGAAATGGAAGAAGAACTAGACGATGTCGTTCCATGCACATCACTCGCCGTTGAATCTACCCTTCGCGTCGGAACGGTAACGTCGTTTATCTTGGTTTTCGTTCTCATTAACCAACTTAAACACCGTTTGAAACTGTAAACTTTTCTTCAGGCTGGTGCAATTTGGGGATTGTGTACTGGTCCCTACGATGCTCATAGACAGGGTAAATTAAGTTAAATTAAATTAAATTAAATTTCTATACAGATTGAGACTTGTTATATTGAAATTTCTAACTTGTAATCTTTGATTTCTGTTTACAGGTCTTACAGGCATTGCTCGAGCTTCTTTTGTGGTAAGCGATTTCTTTTTTGTAGTATTTTATTGAATTCAACTATTGATTCTAGTGTTTACTTTTATGTGAGGTGATGGTTTGATTTGGTTTGCGAAGTACAGGCAAACTCGGTTCGTGTGTTTGGGACTCAATGCGGTAATTCAACTGTAGATAAGATGATATTTTGAGAATTATGTTTTGTAGAGTTAATGTTACTTGATTTTGGACTGTGCAATCATGTTTTGTAGAATTAACTTTGCTTGATTTTGAATTGTAGGACTTGTAGCTGGAGTTTTCAGCATTACACGCTGCGGAGTTAAGAAATACAGGAGACAAAACGATTGGGTTAGTTAGTAACTTAGATAGTTACCTCTCTCTTATTTATCCTTAGTTTTCAACTAGCTTAGAAAGTAGTGAAACACAATTCTATGAAATGTACTTTTTGGTGAACTCGTCCCAAAAGATTACTCCATTAGTTATGAAACTCTCAACATTTAGAAGCCTAGGTGAGTTGATGTGTTGTATGCAAGTGCCTGTAGTCATTATTTTAAAAACTCTGGATTAGTGGTGAAGTTTAGACTTTGTTCCTTAACCCTAAAATGGAATTTGCTTTTAACGATTTTATGCTATTCCTGCTTGGATTGACAAAGCCCTATAGGTTAAGGTTTAGGGTTTAGGGTTTAGGGGCGGTTATGTATAACAAAAGCTGTTAATTGGACTTTGGACATCTTGGTCATGTTACATAACTTCTTATTTGTCAACAAAGGAGGTATATCCACAGACAGGATGAAGTGAACTTACTATTGCAGAATTGCTAATGGACGAAGTATAACCATCATCACCTCACTTGTCCAGAATTGAAAAAGATGATTCAACCCTAGAGTCAGTCCCGCCGGATCTGAAAAGGGGAAAGTATTGGCAAAGATTAACTTGGGACACTTCTTGGTGTAAGCAGATATCCCTACTTTAATATAGGATGTCACTGTAAGATGCTAGCATTGGGCACCATGGACCTTTGATTATAATGTTGGAAACATACAAATGTTGCTTGCCCATGTTGTATAAAAATGTCAATTTTTATTAGCTTGCCTGACTTGCCATTAAGACTTGTAATACGTCCTTTGTAGGTAGAATCCGCTTCTAATAGTATTATTTTGAAAGTTCCATCAGTGTGGTGAATCTGCTGACTACATGCTGAAATGAATTAACACTATACTTTGGATTCCTGTTTTCTGACTAGATTTTTTTTGTCTGGCAATGCCCCTGCATGTGATCAATGATTTTTTTTTTATTGTATTGTAGTTTTGATGCCAAGTTTGGCTTCGATTCAGAAAGTTCCATTTTTTATGGTACCTTGTACGTTTGTTGGAATAATTGTATGGCTTTGATTATTTTATGCTTTTTTTGCTAAAAAAATATCCCCAACAGGTCAATGGTTTGATTGGAGGAGCTGTAGCAGGTGCAGCTGTTGCTGCTAGGTCACGAAGTTGGACGCAGGTGATTGGGATGGCCGGTTTGGTTTCTGCTTTTTGTGCTGCAGCTGACTATTCCAGAACATAGGGTGCATTTGTTAGAAACTATGACAGAAGGATATGAGACTCACAAGTGTCTTACATCAACGAACAAAATTGTCTGCTATTTGGCAGTTTTCAACTATTGTATATTTTGTTGTCTACAACATGCGTTTGTATATACTATATTTGTTTAGACTTTAGAGTAATGTCAGCCTGGTTCTTCCTACACAAAATTGTTCTTCCTTGTACTTGAAGTAATAATGGGTTTTCATAGTTTGAAAATTTTATTGACTTTGATATTTACTTCTAACATAGTGAACATTTTATTATTATCGTGTTATCATTATTATTAGCATTATTTGTCTTAAAACCCTGACAATGTGAAAATAATAACTTTAAACTCCAATTAATCCAAAATTAAGTTTGCTTGCTGCATCGGCTTGAAGATGTAAGAAAGTGGTAATACATTCCAACTGATTAATTACCATAATGCAAATAACCTAAACTATGCATAATCAGAGTTCGTTTGTCTGGGAAATATTACAATTAAAACTCACATCCCACCAATCAATTGTTAAGGAAATGTTTAAACAAAAAATTTTGAAATTTATTTAAGCTTATCTCATAATATAAGTATTTAAGACATATTGAGTATGATTGTGTGTTGCCTGTATTTCTTTCTTTGTTTTTTGTTTCCTAGAAAAGAGAAAAGGGATAATAATAGTGTTTGTGTTTGTGGGAAGAAGACGAAAATAATGGTGTGGGACGTACGTAAGATCCACAACAAATGATGGAGATAAGGAATGGGCTGTGTTCAAATAAAATGCTAACCTCATTCATTTTCTATTTTTAGTAAAAGAAATAGAAAGAAAAAAACGCAAATGATGCAAATTCTGAAATAAGTAAAACATCCTCACACGTCTTTTCTCTTTGGCCCAGGACTAGGACCCACCCCCATCTCTCTTCCTCCTTTTTCTATGTTCATTCATATAAGTGACTAGAAACAATAGAAAAGGCCTTTGCCCCTGTATGAAGATTTTCACCTCATCAAACCATCATCACCACCAGAATCTCTTTATACTACTCTTCTCATCACCAAGGTCCAAATATTGAAAAAACATTATTAACTAATAGCTCGTGTTTCATTAGTCCATGCACCAAACTCATGGATTTGAGGTTTGAATACCAAGAAGTAAATCTTACAAACCTCTTTCTTTTTTTCCTTTCACGTTCACTATTCTACATATTTTGTGTCATATATAGGTTGTTATATTAATTATGGAGATTAATGTATTATATTAATTAACATCAATCAGGGATACTGGAAGAACTCAAGGGGAATACAACTCTTCACCAGCAAGTGGTTACCTATTTCTTCTCCCAAGGCTCTTGTTTTCCTTTGCCACGGTTCAATTCTCTTTTCCCTCATTTACTCTCTTTATACTATATACATCTCTTACTTGGTATTGTGTATTAATAATTACTCCTTAACATTGTATTATTGATTGCTTATTGTAGGCTATGGAATGGAATGCAGTACATTCATGAGAGGTAATTAACACATGTTCTTGGATCAATTGTTTCTTTTCTTTTCTTTTTTTCTTTCCTTTGCCACCTTTTTGTCCATTCTTTTTCTTGTTAATTTTACTTTCCACAAATTGTTACATGGTTCTTATATGACTTTCCTTGATGAATGATGGATAAAATCAACTCTAAATGACAAATTTGTTCTCATCCACTAGGTAATTAATCACGTGATTTGATTTTCAACCAAAACTTATATTTCTTCACCAAATTAAAAGAGTGCATATGCAAGAAGAAAGAAAAAAAAACTATATAGTACACACAAAACGAAACCTACGAAATGGAAAACTCTCGTACGTAGTTTAATTAGTTGCTTCCTCTTCTGATTGTTTTTCACATGACAACGTCATTGCCTTGATCAAACAAAACGATGGTATTGGCAGTAGTTAATTAAGTTCATGTCATATAGATTTATAGTGCAAGAGTGAAATCGTCGAATAGGTAAAATGTGTAGCTCAATCAATCTTAATTTGAAGAGTACTAGTACCATGGATGATAGATCCACCACATAATATAGAAGCCACCCTACATCTTGCAGGCTAATTAAGCTAGCCATGTTTACCATCACATTCATAACTTCTTTATCACTTCAATCTTTATATTTGAAATTTCAAAAAACTTTTCACTCCTAGCGTGAGAAGATTATCATGTCCTCAAGATAATAGTATTATGGAGATTGCATAATATCATGAGAATGAAATCACAATGCAAAAGGAAACAATCTCATTAGCGTTTTTTTACCACACACCGACTGATTTTTTTTCCTCAATTGTTCTTAAATGCTAATTTCATTTTGATAAACACATATCAATTCGGGTCACCAACCATTTATATCTACGTCGCAAGCTATGATGTTGGATGTGACATTGACAAGTATATTGGAAAAAATACTCAAGTGAATTTATAAAAATGCACATCCCTTATCTTACTTGTTAATTTTGTAAAGATAAATTAAACCCAACGTAGTAAAAATCCATCAAATATGTTTAGTTTCATTCGAGAGATAGTAGGTCTTGGACGTTATTTGTGCAATTTTAACAAGTAGACATCAACATGGAAAGAAATCCTAGGTAGGTAGGTAGCAAGATGGGTGAGTCTGTTTTGCTATGTGGCTGGCTGCGCATATCTTATCTCCTGTATATATACTGCCAATCTTGCCACCCAAAGACTACCTCGTTGAAAAGCCTATTTTATCATATATCATTGGGATTGGTGGGGTGGCCACACTATTCTATATTATCTATTTCTCGATGCTCTTGATTCTCACTTTTTCTGCCGATCTTTTCCTTCTTCATCACTCATTAATTACATTGCCAAATTCAGATGTTCTGGGCTCTACTATATTCAATTCCATTATTTTATGAGTTATCTCTTCATTTTTAATGAATATCTATCTCCATTATTATAATTCTGGTCTATTAATGTCACATATTTCGAAAATGTGTGTTATATACCCAAAACCTGTAATTCTGCTCTATTAATAGCACATACTTTAAAAATATGTGTACAAATACAACGTATACCTCGAATTGCTCTCTACTTCTCCCCTCCGACAAATAAAAGACAAGAGGAAGCCAAATGTTGTTTGAATTTGTCTTGTGATTTTTAATTAATATATGTTTATGTTTGTGTTAGTTTTTTATTTTTAATATATTAACACACAAAAATTATTTAAGTGTTTTAGGTATATTTTAGACTTTTTATTTATATTATAAGTATATTATTTTGTCGTAATGTTTTTTCTCTTAAAAGATATATTAAATTTTATTATAATTAACTAACATAATTTTTTAATTAAAACTTTTGGCAATTGTTGAAATAATAAATTCAAATCTGGAACAAGACATCATCTTTAAGATGTAATAAATAAAATAATAGAATTAATTTTGTTTGATTTAATTCTAAAATTTAATTAACTTATTTATATTAATAATCATATTTTCGAAGAAATAAAGCTTCTCTCCACTTCTCTGTCACATTGTATGAGGCCAACTTTTTTATCAAAAGTATGGGCTCAACTTATTCTTCTTACTTTTTTGAAAAGAATATCCAATCAGTTATTATTTTTGTTTTCTTCTAATACATAACTAAAAAATTGGAGATCAGTAAAAAAAACTAAAATATTGGAGAGAAGCTTTTTCGTTTTATATTAATATTTTCATAAATATTATATTTCACATTTTTTATATACAAAATACACTTAGTTTCTATTTTATTTTCTCTCAATATTTTTACATTAACACGTTTTTGTTTGAGTTGAATTACTTATCAAAGAAAGAAATACGCCTGAGAGAAAGATGGGAGAGATTGCGGTCCAAAACCAGTTGGTGCAGGCAGGAAATAATAACCGAAGTACTTTTTGTACGAGAAATCAAGTTACTATGTTATTTTACAATTAAATCACTGAATATATTTTATTCTATATTTGCGTGCGGACAAAAACTCGTGTCTATTTGACCGTTGTTTTATTGCGCTAGTGTGCATATAAGTCAAACAATTTGAAGTCTGAAAAAAGAAAAATTAAAAGTGTACTTAATGATTTTGTTGATGGTGTAGAAATTGGAGAGAAGTTAGCATCTGCAGGCTATGCTGTGTTCGGGATGGACTATGAAGGACATGGACGCTCTGCAGGTGTTCGTTGTTACATAACCAAATTTGACAACATTGTTAGCGACTGTTTCAACTTTTATAAGTCAATTTGCGGTAAAGATACAACAATTTCTTGTTCCTCCTGCCTTCATATTCAACAATATCATCAGTGTTGAAAATTCAAACATTTGAGTATTTCAGAGCTCCAAGAGTACAAAGGAAAGGCCAAGTTTTTGTATGGAGAGTCAATGGGGGGAGCAGTGTCCCTACTGTTACATAAAAAGGATCCTTCATTTTGGGATGGTGCTGTTTTTGTAGCACCAATGTGTAAGGTAAGAAACATACCCCTTTGATTCAAAACTTTAACTTTTTTTTTCTTTAGTATTCAAAACCTTACCTTTATCATAGCCCTGTTGAGTATAGCATGATTTATTTGTTGGTTGGCTCAAACAAAGTGTGACATGGTTCTGTGCAACTATATGGTAGATATCAGAGAAGGTGATGCCACATCCTGTTGTTATTAGCGTATTGACTGGATTGGAAGAAATTATTCCTAAGTGGAAAATAGTTCCTACAAAGGATGTCATCAATTCAGCCTTCAAAGATCATGCTAAACGGGAATCGGTGAGCTTTCATGTACTTTTTTTCTTCTATATTAACAAATTTCATTAACGTCAAAGTTGACATAAGGCTACTAAAGTCTTCGTTTATGATCTCCAAACAAAAAATCATTTTAACTTCAGCTCTTTTAACCCTTAACTCAAATTAATGGAGTTATGACACTTTTTGTTTTGCTAGTTAATTATGTGTTTTTTGATGACGACGATGAGGATGATTGCAGATAAGGAAAAACAAGTTGATATATCAGGACAAGCCAAGGTTAAAAACAGCGTTGGAATTGCTGAGAACTAGTTTGAGTCTTGAAAGCTGCTTACACCAAGTGACACTACCGTTTCTAGTGTTACATGGAGAGAATGATACAGTAACAGACCCAGAAGTAAGCAAGGCATTATATGATAGAGCTAGTAGTGTAGACAAGACCATGAAATTGTACCCTGGAATGTGGCATGGCTTAACATCTGGAGAGCCTGATGAAAATATTGAACTTGTGTTTGGAGACATCATAAGTTGGTTGGACAAGAGAGCTTCGAGCAAAGCACGTTTGGAGTCTTTTCTACCAGTTCAAACTTACAACCATAGTGATAATCTTCATGAGTTTCAAGGACGCCGCTCATCACTGTAGAATTATAAAACCCACAATGGTGATGGTGGGCGCTCTTAACCATGGCCGTTGACTCATGGTCGTGTGGGTATGCATACAAAGCATTGCATTATACGGTGGCCAACTTCATTACTTCCTTGGTACATAATATAATGGAGTCCAAAATGTAACAGAAACTAAAGCAAAGTATTTAAGGCTTCAAAATCAAATGTTTCACTAAAGTTACCGCAGTACTAAATCTCCGAGTAGGTAATGTCCGTGAAACAGAGAACCATACGAGATTTCGACCCGGATTATCGACAAATAATATACGAGTATATATATTTTTCAATGGAAGGGTAGTGTTTCATGCAAAAACTAGTGGGAGACTAAACTCGGACAGGAATATTAGACCTAAGGTCAGTCTCCTCCCCTGAAACATAGAGTTGATCCAACCCTTGACCTAAATCTGTATTGTCTGACAACTAATTGAAAAAATAATTATGTTCCTTCGTGAAGAAAGTCATGAATAAAAAATATGATATCATCGTTATAATTAATCTCATTGATTAGTTTAATCATAAAAAGAGAACTTAATCCAAATAAAATAAGAATAATTTGAACCCTGAGTGTTCAGGAATGTAGAGGTATCAAACCGTACAAAATCAGATATCAAATTGCAAACAGAAGGGTGTGATTTTGTGAAGTAGAAGCCAAGTAAAATAAAGTAAAATGTAGAAATAACTATAACTGTAGTCACTTGTACATACCAATTACATCCAAAAAAAGATACTAGTATAGAAATAGAATATATAAGATGGCAGGAAATTGATAAAATGAAATCATGGCTGGCTATTAATCAATCTTGCAAGAAGGTACATAACCCTTCCTCATAAGAAGATTGACTGAAAAGAAACAACAAAAAGGACACTTAAGAATAGCTCATATGCTACTGTGACTAATGGGAAAAACCCTAAACTGTTGTTATCCTGGTACTACATATTTTCCCTTTCTCACTCTAAGGTACACATAACAACAATAACATTTAACCCCATCAAGAATTATTAGGCCACAGTTCCACCCTCCTTATGGTCACCAAAAATGCGTTGCCGGAAGTCAGAAACCATTAGTGGGAGGCCCTTGTGCAGGTCTACCTTGGGTTCCCAGCCAAGCTGCTCCTTAGCTTTAGTTATATCAGGCTTTCTCTTGTGTGGGTCATCCTCTGTGTTGGGCCTGTACTCTATTTTTGCATCTGGGTCGATTGTTTCTTGGACCACCTACACCAAACGTACATATATTTATACATTTCAATAATGAGGTTTATCAGATGTGAGATTGAAGTCACAGAGTCCACCGACAAAAAAAATAAACAACTCTATCCAAATCTAACCTTCATTCTCATCCATTATTATAAAATGAAAAATAAAAAAATATAACTGTAGGTAAACAATAAGGCAAAAGAATTGGACCAACTAAGCCCATGTTTGAAACCAATGAGTTAGACAAAATCATGATAACAATGTATCTTGTCAAAGCTTCAATCTCACTGTCAATCCAAACATACACTAACTCTAGTTTTAAGATAACTGAGAATAGAAATGAAAAACTAGTTTTCCATGTCAAATATGAATAAAGCTTCAATTAACTTAGTTGGATGAACATGGCTATTGGATTTATTAGTGCAATTAAAATGATTATAAGCGACTTTGCTTTCCATTCTAATAAATATTTACCTTGGCAAGTTCAAGCATGGTAAATTCACCAGGATTTCCAAGGTTGAAAGGTCCCACATGTTCCCCTTCCATAAGGCGCATTAGACCCTCCACCTAAGCCAACAAAAAAAAATCACATTAATGAGCAAACATCACATCATGAGAAAGACCTCCAAAGGCATATCAGCAATCAAAATCAAAATACCTCTTATTTAGACCATAAAAAAATCAATATTCACGATGATATTTAATAATTAACAGGACACGTGTTATTTATCAACATCAACATCGTGCTTCCATCTTATACACGAGGCTCAGACTGCCACTTTGATTTATTCTTACCACATATTTCAGTTGTCGTCAGAGATGAGTTTTTACAGCTTTTTAATTAATTCTACAAACTACCATTATAATTTACAGCTGGCCCACACGGGCCTTTAAACAAGCTTCCAGTCACGTGCAAATGCTTCTTCAGACAAATGTGCCAATGAGCAATGGACACATTTAGATACTAGCACAACCTTCATTAGTTATTACTTACTCCAGAAAGAAAAGACCATTAGCAGAAAACTAGGAATTGTTTCACTTAAAATGGGCGGTATGCACATGCGGAGTTGTTTTAAAGCTTCAATATTACAAACAAAGCTACTACTAGTAGTCCAAATTTCAATATTGGGAAAAGTACCGTACCATAAGGGAAACTTAGAAGTTACTACAGATTAAAGGGGAAAAAAAACATTTTCAGTATAGAATAAAGAATAGTTAATTAGATTTCACCCTAAGAACCAAAGTCCATGGCAGCTGAGATGCGCATTGTGATTAGAAAAAGTAAAAGTACTTACCAAGTCAGAGACATACTGGAAACTCCTTGTCTGCTTCCCATCCCCATAAACTGTCAAAGGCTCCTTCCTCAATGCCTGCATGAAAGCCACCGATTAGAAACAACAATTATTACAAATAAATAAATATATAAATATTATATTATTAAACAAATTAATGAAAAGAAATGACCACCAACCTGAGCAACGAAGTTACTAACGACACGGCCATCGTCTAAGCACATTCGGGGACCGTAGGTGTTAAAGATTCTAGCAATTCTAACCTGCAAAATATACATATTTCATAATGTTAAATCGATAAGCCCAACTCAACTCAGCAATTGAATTGAATCGATCATGTAATAATAGGAGAGTGAAATGACCTCCACACCGGCCCCGCGGTGGTAATCCATAGTCAATGTCTCAGCTGTACGCTTTCCCTCATCGTAGCAACTTCGGACACCTGTCTCACATCACAAAACTATATATTATTAATATTATAATAACACTAAATACATATATACAAACAAGGACAAACAATTTTGACTTTTCTTCCCTCTTTCCCAATTTTAACCTCTTATCAGTACAATACATTGAATTAAGCGCTAAGCATTGCAGTGCCAAGTCGCGGTCTTTTGGACCAAACTGACCCTCCCTCCCTTAGATCCTTATTGAATCACAAACCCCGTTTTTACAACACAATCATGGTGTTGCCACCACTACCACCAACCATTCATATCTCACCCTACTTTCACCTTTGTATTTTACGGCGCGTACAAACGTGATTTTAACGTTTGTTAAGTTAAATAGCTAGTAATGCAACGTGCACCATCAAGACCGTTCAATTAGTGGACCCGCAAATCACGGTAAACTCGTCGACACCCTGAAATTCATAGGACGCGGTCCTCTTTTCACGTTCCACGTGTCTTATGTGGTTTAACAAACAAAAAAAATCCTACAATTAAAAACTAGTTTTGCCGTTTGAAAAAGAAAACACAGACAGTGCAGGATTCCGAATTGAATGCTGTTTGTGCTGTGCCCAGAAACATACTTCCAATTCAAATCCACATCCAAACAAATCCAGCTATTTTCCATTAGAAAAAAAAAATTGACCGGAAAAAATAGTAAATGCAGAACAATAAGAGAATCAAAATAAGATGTTTTGTTACTAACCAATGGGATTAACGTTTCCCCAGTAAGTCTCCTTCTGAGGATGCTGTAGAGGATCACCATAAACTTCACTAGTACTTGTTAGCAAGAACCTAGCTCCAACTCTCTTAGCCAAACCAAGCATGTTCAATGTTCCCACCACATTAGTCTTGTAAACATTCAATTAAGGAGTAATAACATTGAATTTGAATTTTGAAATGCAGAAAGAAAATATTAATATTAATAATTAGAATGAAAAAAATAAAAAAGGATATAATAGTCTTAACAGGGTTGAACTTATAATGAACAGGAGAAGCAGGACAAGCTAAATGATAGATCTGATCAACTTCAAGCAAAAGTGGCTCAACGACGTCGTGTCGTATAAGCTCAAATCGAGGGTTACCGAAATGATGCATAACATTCTCTTTTCTACCAGTGAAGAAATTATCAACAACAATCACACTATCACCTCTCGCAATCAACCGATCCACAAGGTGGGAACCAACGAAACCGGCTCCACCGGTCACCACGATCCGAAGCCCCTTTCTCTTAATTCCCAGTGGTATCTTCCCGAACGAATGCACCACCGCGGCGCGTTGCTGGTACGGCGTAGTCTTCGATTCATGCTCGAAGTACGAGATCGGAAGCGCGTCGTAATGAACAGTGGAGAAGGCAGAAGAGGAAGAGTTTGAAGATGAGTTAGGTACGAGTGTGAAGAATAGCGTTGCTATGACGATTCCGATTAATACGAAAACGATTCGCTGTTCACGAAGCAAGTAACGAATCGGACGAATTACCGAGAGCCATGGTTTGTTTGGCTTAGGTGAGTATTCGTCGTTCACTTGTTGAGTTTCGTGTCCTCTGAAAATCAATTCTGAACTCATTTTGTTTAGATTTTTCTTCTTCCTATCTGAGCCAGAAAGAAGAATGAGAGAGAGTTTGTTTTGATTTTGTGAGGTTAAGAGAACAACAGAAAATTGAAATGAATGGAGAAATGGACTGAGTTCCGAGTTGGGAAGTCGCCGTAACTCAGTCGCCGGAACGGTGGCGATGAGATGCGGTGGTTGTTTTAAGTGAGAATGCGATTATGAGTTTTTGGTATTTAAAGTGAGGAGACTGAAAAGAGCGTGTACCAAAACTTAAGGGGAAAGGTGGTTTGTATGGAATGACGCTATTACCCTCGCATTACTTTCAAACATGAATGGTTGTCATTGGGTGCAAGGTCAATGTAGTGGGTGAGATCGAGATTTGGGATTTGCCAATTCTTTAGAAAGTGAGTAATTAATTTTGATTTGAGAACAAGTGCAAATTTTTTAATTTTTAAATTTGTATTTCAACTCTTTAAAATACAAATTTTAATTTTATTTCTTTAACAAGAGTCTTAACAATTTTGTAAAAAAAAATTAAGACTTTTAAGATTATTTATTATTTAAATTATTTGTATATTTTTATTTAAAATGTTTATTTTTTTAATATCGTAATTGATATTTAATATTTTACAATTTTCAATAAAATATATATAAAAATAATTAAAAAAGTTAAAATAACTAATAAGGAGATTTTTTTTATATTTTTATTATTGTTATTTACAAATGAAACACAAGGTAGTAATATGCATAGAATAGGAAAATAGAGGTATTTACATTTTACATAGAAAGACGTTTTTAATAGGAGATGGTCAGTGTTGAATATTTGAAGATTTCTACTTTAAAGAAATACCTACCTAGCTTTGACTACCTATTTCAATTTGTCTTTTTAAATAGGATGCTTTTTTAATAAAACAATGCTACTGCTCTTGATGTGCAATTAATTCCATTCTAAATATCAATTGCAATTGGTAAAGGTTTCGAATCATATCAATAAATTTTAAAAATCTAAAATACGATAAAATTTTAAAATATAAGAACATATGATATCATAAGATTAAATTAAATTACATAACTAAAA
>JBBPBT010000570.1:3254688-3288298 GCA_037974875.1 Cicer bijugum | reverse complement strand
ATAAATATCAAGCCCAATTGTTAGAAAAAGAATAAAATTTGTAAAATAGAGACTAAAATACATAATTAAAAATAAGAGATAGATAATATAATATATACAACTGAAATTTAATACCGTACAACTATCTATTTTTAAAAGGAGAACGCTACCAAATTGTAACTAAAAAGTAATTAAATACAGTTAAAAGTGTATGCTATTAAAATACTTCTAAAAACACAAGAGGATGTACATTGACAACTCCGGTTGACATTTGTTAGAATACACCCATTATTTTTTAGCACTTTTTAAAAAGAGCATGTTAACCAATTATAACTAAAATATTATTAAATAATTCGTCTGATATAAAACATATAAAAACTATGAATTAAAAAATTGATATATTTTAAAAATTTAATATTCATAGATAAATTTATCAACTATTATTTTATTCTGAATAGAATATTCCTTCATAAAACTTAATAAGTGCATTAAAGTATTTTCCTTTTATTAATGAATTTATTAATCATCTAACGAATTGAATACAATTGATAAAATTCCTTGCATTTGATTTTTCATCGGTACCCATAAGACACTTATTGTGACAATATTTTCAAACCAGTAAGTCTTTTAATAATTTGATCTGCCGTGATTAATTATATGCTCCGGCCTGTGGGGTGCAAAATAGTAATACTGTACCCCCAAGCACGTCGTCTGGTAGTTGTTTGAATCGGAAGCAACGTTGACTTGTCAAAAACATGTGGCACAAAAAATGCTTCAACCTTCTCTGGGCCATAACTGCAACGAATCTCAATACTACAAAATCAACATCATTTAAGATTTTACATGCATATTGTAAAATAAGATAAGTAGAAAACAATAGTTAATTTATCAAATTATTTTTATTAGTTATTCATTAATTTTACATTATTTTAATTAACGATGCACTCATTTATTTATTTTATTAATATTAGCATCAAATAATTGATGAGATAAAATTGACCGAGAAATAGCTAAAACAATTTTGAAGTTTAACAATGATAAATAAATAAAAACATTTTTTCTTTTAAAAAATACTTAAATTAAAAATAAACCAATAAAAAATTATATTAAAAAATTAATGAAGAGATTGAACTCAAGTGGTTAAAAAAATTCAATGAAAGACAACATTCTAAAATACACAAGTTTAAATTGTAGCCAAAATAATGATTAATAAAATTTTACTTATTTTTTGAACAAACTCTTCGTTGTTAGAGCCATTTCTCTTTAAGAGTTGGCTCACCTAAGAGTTAAAGAAAAAAATGACTAAACCATAAAAAAAGTCATGTTAATCAAATTAATCTCTCTATCAAATATCTCTTTTAGTGATACGTTGAAGTGATACGATGAGACACCAAATATACACAATAATTTGACATTTTATGTTAGACAACTGAACTATGGAATTGAAAGGGAAATTTGGTTGCAATGTTGGAAAAACCCAATAACTATATTATGTCCTCTTGATCTTAATTATTTTAATTATCTAAATTATATTTCATGATTAATAAATTAGACTATCTGAACTATACAAAGTTAAATTAAATGATAATTTTTTTTTTAAACAAAATGATAAGACAAGAAACTTACAGACACAACTATGATATCTCATATTCTA
This sequence comes from Cicer bijugum, assembly GCA_037974875.1. Lineage (NCBI taxonomy): Eukaryota > Viridiplantae > Streptophyta > Magnoliopsida > Fabales > Fabaceae > Cicer > Cicer bijugum. The sequence goes on along the minus strand of JBBPBT010000570.1, from coordinate 3,286,665 downwards.
AAAATTGCTTATTTTATAAATGATGTGCCACTAAAATGATTACAATCCCCAAGATTAAAGAGCCATTTGCACAAGATATTTCACAATGTTTGATGCCAAACTCTGAGCAGATCAAACGAAAATTTTAGAGTAGATATAACCAAGGTTTTATTCAAAGTATTGTGTTGTAAGAGTGAAATTATGACATGACAACAATGAAATCATTTTTCTGCATGTCTATTTACTGGTTTTGGCCAGCTGCACCTACACATTGACAACATTAGATTGTTACTAATGGAGATTATTTTACACTACGGTTAAACAGTTAACATGATTTATCCTATACTTCCGTTATATTTTTAATACACCTTGAGAAAATGTCCAAACTGCCTAATAGCTACTTGCTAATTAATATATATGATACAACCATCCATTATGATATCACTTGTTGCTTGATACAAAATTACTTAAATTATTTGTCATGTTGTAAGTACAATTTGATGGTAGTTGTGATTGACATTGATATGCAACTTCAAGGATTTGAATTCAAATACGGGATTTCTTACTTGTACACACTTAAGAAATGTGAATCTAGTTATTAGGCTATTGATCAAATTTTTTGTCACTTAAAATTGGAGAAAAGATCGATTCAAACAGAGAGCTTGGACAAAATTCCTTCACAAAATGGGCTAGAATAGTTTGCAATGTGTGCTACTGCTATAAGAACATGGTATCTTCATTTCTCTTCTCTGCCAGTTTGAGAGTGAAAGCAAAAATTTGTGGGCTGGAAAATTTGGAGACGCGGAGTAGTGAAAGAGGCCAACAGGAGAGGAGAAGAGAGAAAGAAGAAGGAGGAGACGCCTGATCGTGAAAAGGTGGGAAAGAAGAGAAACAAGTATCAATTTAATATGTGAATTTGATCATGTGACATGGAGGCTGGCATAAATGTCAATGAAACACATAACACTTGACATGTTATATCAAAGTCCTTAACAAGTTTGAAAATTCATAGACTATTTATTAATTTTGATAAAGTAGGGTATTGAGTTTATAACAAAAAGTGCTCAAGGGATGAAATTGAACAATGCAATAAAATATTATAAATATATTTTTATTGGATAAATTATAGTATCTTTGTGCGATTATAAATACTGAGATACGATTAAGAAGTTAATCTCTCCCAACATATATTTTTCTACACGCACTTGTTAGGGATTGAACCTCTAACATCTAAACTTCTAAGGATCATTGCTTTCTAAAGCTGTAGTGGAAAGTCTGTTGACTAGAGCTAGAGCATTGCTGGTTTTATAATAGACTTTGAGAACCCTATTTTGCAGCAATTGAATTTTCCTATCTTTTTTCCCTTGAAATCCATCAAGGCAAGTATCTTCATCTGTGAGTGCTGCACTTATCCATGTATTAAGATCCCCCATTTGGGTACCAAATGTGCTCTTGCTAAGCTTTCTGAGCACACCTAGTGAGCTATGAAGCTCATCAAGTGCATCTGCAAATAACTCAACACAGTCTAATAGTGCAAGTTTATCTCTTCCTCGTAAACTCCCGTGCCTATTCAAGTTTGCCAGATATGTTTGAACATTCTCAACCTCGGCGATTGTCACCGACACTCCTGCCCGTGCCCACTTGCTAGGGCTTCTTCCAGCACTGTTAGAGAATGGTGCTAGAGAGTGCATACAAAGGCCTTGATACCTAGTTACTTTGCAAGCTTCTTTGACGTTGTCTTTCCCTTCTGCAAATATCAATTGGCTAGTATTTGCAAGGGGTGAAAGAAAAATAAATGCAAGCAATAAGGTAAGGTGTGATATTCTTTTGATCATTTTGGAGAACGACCAAAGAAGGAATTGAACTTGAAGCAAGATGAAACAAAGTAGTTATGCTGCTAGTTTGGTATTTAGCAGTACAAAGATATAATTGAAAAGTTAGGAATGACCTTGTAGAGTTTTTATAGGGAATTAGAGAACTGTATAACTAGTTATGAAAAAGGTAGGCACAACATACTATTATTGTTGGATATGTATCCCCTAAAGTTAAAAATCTATACACTTCCTACATTTAAGAAAAAGTTTAGGGTTTTTTTGTCTTAATCACATACTACAAAGCCACATACACACCCAATATTTTCTCTCTCTTGACAAAGTTAGGCCTAAATTCAGGAAAATATAGGAAACTCAAATGTGGAGAATCCAAATTCATTATTGTTGTGTCTCACTTTACTGCACCTTTTATGGGGTAGGTAACAGCATAGGCAAGAAACCGGTGACTTCAACTAAAAAAGGTATATGGATGGTGATCTGAAATCGATGGGAAAAGGGAGTAACATGTGATTGGAAGGTGAGTTTCTCTTTAATCTTGGATAAGAACAGGATGCTTCATTTGAATAGTAATAGTATTGTGAGTGTTTATGCACAGCTCATTCGCATGAAAGATAATTTAATCTTGCAATAATTAATTTCACCATTCTCGTAGCAAAAACCTCAAGTTGTGTTGATACACATTAAAAGACAACACATGTAAACAGTAAAATACAAAGGGTTAGTTACAAGACTTTCGTTCCATTTGTTAGTTTGTTGACAATTGCACAATAGAAATCTTTTTCATAGAATGCTGATTTGAGTTACCAAAATAATGTTTTTGCTTTGTTTGCTATTTGATAATCAACGCATGATATAGATAGCGCAAAAAATAAAACAAGTGTTTGCATAGGTTGAAGACGATAAGTGCTATTTAGTATGAATAATTATTAAAAGAAAAAAAAATGCATAAAAATAAGATTTTTGACTAATCAAATTTTGTATTCAATACATAAGGCCAGATAAAATTCTTGTGTTTCTTCTCAATTTTCTCCTGTGAAATCATTCTCTAATGGTGTCCATAAACCTTGGCTAAATTTATGGTTATTTTTTATTAGTGATGTAAGAAGTTATTTCCCAAGTTTTTGAGCAATATATTAAAACTTTTTGTCGTATTTATCATTAATTTTATTTCATCCCATAATACCAATTTTCATAATGAAATATAAAATTATAATTCTTGAGTTGTACGCAATAAAAGCCATGAATTATTTGAATAACTGTTGCTACCCAAAAAACTTAATTGAATAACTGTAATTTTATTAGTTCTTGCACGTAAGTAACTTACAGCAAACAAGGAAACGTCACTTTGCCGCCAATTGCATTTAACTAATAAGCAACTGAATCTAGCCTTTGATCAAACTAACACATAAATATATGCAAGTGGTGAGCATTAGACTCTAGCATAGGACATTAATATATTGAGCAGTGAATATTCGGTTCATCAATAGTGAGCAACATTGCTTGCTACCAACTATCTCCTAATCCGCATATTAATTCTGTTCGTCATGATCTTTTTCTGACTCAATCTGACAAGGCCAACTTACTCATTGCTTCACAACACTACACACTATTTTGTACAAGTGATAAACTATGAAAAGCTACAGCGTACAGGGTTGAGTGGGCACCGAGTTCATTCTATGCTTATTCTTCACAGTAATAAAGAGCTGTCATGAAAAACTTACAGCAGAATAACCATGGATTACAAAAAAAACATTTTCTCTCTTTTTTGTGCAAATTGTCTGCAACCTTGTAACCAAGCACCAAATGGTTATTCAGTAGTCAGGTTATGGTATGTGTCGTTTGCAGAGCTTGGGCATATATGACTGCTGTTCCCCTTCTTGCAGTTCCTCTCATAAGAGTGTAGGTTGTTGGTTCACAAACAAAACTGGGAACTCTGTTTATGACTTAAGCTACTTTTTTTAAAACAATGGCGAACCTTACTTCGATTCATTAATAATAAAGGTTCAAACTTCAAAGCAACTAGAAATACTTGTAAATAAGTGTAGATTGGCTAAAGAAGTGGACTTTCAAGCAAGAGTATGACCAACCGCATTTGTTTATCTCTGAATAAACTCCACTTTATAGTTTGGTGATAACAACTGTAACTTCTTACACTGATGAACAATGGCACCATACTCAATTTTTCCTATATCTTATCATATTACAACCTAAGCGACATCTATAATTAAATGGCAAAAGTATTTCCAAGAGCATATATAACTCCCAAAATTGAATACCGGTGCTTTGCATCTGAACCTGAACTTAGCTTTCGGCGCCACATATGCCCCATTGATTATTGATTGTTTTGAAAAATCATTTGAGTAGGCCTGTTAATTATTGTAATGATATCTATACATGGTTATCAGGTGCATTTTGAATTATATTATTTTCCAAAAAGTATGGGGACTGGGCGCTAGGCAGGTCAACAATTATATGTTTTATCTTCACAACCACACCATGAAGCCTGAAGCCACCCCAGGTGAGGGGAAATGTAGACAAACCCTTAAATTTGAAAGATTTAAATAATAAATATCACTACAATTTTCACCCACATGAGTTTTAGTATTTCCAGTGTTTTTTCCTGTTAATGTTTTGAAAAATGTATGAGTGCCTATATCTGCTCTCATTTTAGTTTTGGCTCCTCGTAGTTAAGGTACTCATCCTCATATTTTCACCATTAGGGTTTAATCCTCGTTAGTTGCTATTTTTTCACGACAAATTGGTCTTCATGAAACTACAACGATGAAAAACTACGTGTGTCTATAAGTGCATGGGGGGCAAAACCCAAATGAGTATAAAATATAGGGATTTCGGATGAAACTAACACAGGTGAGCTAGATCACTAATCATACAACACATAAAAGGTAGACTAAGACTACCATAAAAAGAAACCTAAGCCAAAAATTTCAAGCACTCCCAAGCACTAGAAGTAAGTACATAACTTATTGCTCCTAAACAAAAATAAACAATCTAGAGGAGAAAACATTTCGTTCTGACCTCTTCCCTTCTGTCCCTATCCTGACTTTCCAATAATTTCTTCTGAAGGAATTTCAAGGGTTGCTCCCGCGTGCTCTTTACCAGGTTTCACTACTGCAACAATAAATTTGCAAAATTGATAAAAAAAAAATATTTATAACTGGTTTCGATGAACTTTTCGAAAACACTTGTAAAAAAGAAGAAAAACAAATACAGTAGAAATGATTTTACAATATTCTAATTAATAGGCAATAGCTTCTCTTATGAATTGAAATCAAAATTTGCTCAATTTTTTCAGAAAATCTCTAGTTTAGCTTCTCCATTAACACTTACAACTTATAAAGAGCTTTTTTTGACTTACAACTAAGAGCTAGTTTTATAAACTTCTCAACAAGCACTTATGGAGAATGAAGTACTAAAAACCCTTGTAATAGTTATGTGGTTCTTAAAAACAACTTATTGTATATGTTAAATTAGCTTCTGTATCTTATTTTTACAGAAACTCTCTCTAACTTCTCTATCAACACTTTTATAGGGAACTTTTTTTGTAAGTGAATAACTAATAACTCATTCAATTAAGGAGCTGGTAAGTTAGAAGCTATCTAAACCAGGCCAAAAGCCAGATTGGATAAATTTCTCAGCATATACTTATAGAAAATGAAATAAAGGTTTATAAACTTTAGCTTCTCATACAGGTTGAAATTAAGCTTCTCTATCTCAATTAAGCTCTTTCATTAACTTCTCCATAAACATCTAGAAGTTGATAAAGACTTTTATAAGTGAAGAACCATTAACTTATTTTAGTTGAGAAGGTCTCAAACTAAAAGGTACTCCCTCTGTCTCATTAAAAGTGCCGTGTTTGAAATATATCTCTGCCTCAAATTATTTGTCACTTTAGAATACCAAGACAGACAACATTTATTAACTTTTTCCAATAATATCCTCATATTATTAAATAGTCAATTTAACTACCCTATACTACTACTACTACTACTTTCAACTAATCCAATTCATATGTGTATTTTAGACTTCACATATTTTACTTTAGAAATCAAAACAAGTGTATATTTGCTAAGATGACACTTATTTTAGTCCAACGTTCTTGAAATTGAATAAAGTTCCTTACCACTCCAAAACAATAAGAAGAAGCCGAAAATATCAGTACATAGTACAATAAGGATGCTATATGAAAGCAGACCAATTTAAGATGTTTAGAGTTCTTGAATACCCAACGCACATTCAAGTTTCACCCCATAGACTAGTAGGATTTATATTCCAGAGACCAAATTCAAAGACTTTTGTGAAGACTTATCTCGAAAATGAAAGTCATAGAATGCAAATTTCATTCTCCTATTGATCATGAAATGCCAAGCTTATTGCCCAAATAGCGTTACAATAAAAAAATTAACGAAACATTTGACTAAAACTTGGTCTACAGTCACACAAGCGAGTGGCATTCTAAATTATAAGTTCATGCAACTGCAAAGTGCTAATGCTGATCTATGAAACGAATTATCGAACAGGTGGAGTGCACATAAAGGGAGAGAGAGCACGTACCGTAACTGCCGGCATCAGAATTGAGTTGTGCCTGGACGATCATGGTGGTGATGAAATCAGAGGCCTCGGCGGCCTCTTCGAGAAGCTTCTGGATCTCGGTTTCGGAGGTAACGTTCTTATTTTCCTCGAACTTCTTCCGTACCTCCGCTGCGGATCCTTTCAGCATCAAAGTATCCCCGGCGAATGATTTTCGAGTGGCTTTCAACAGCGCGCGGTACGCGCTCAGAACTTTCTCTCTCGCCATCTCTCACGCAGATATCTTCGGTCTCTTTTTTTGTGAGCGAATGAATGAATAAATGACTTGGCTATCGCGTAGCAATAATTTAACGATGAGGGCTAGAGTAATGTTTATTGCATTTGTTTGCCACACACAATTCAATTTTTAATGTAAAAAAAAAAAAACACTAAGGTATTTGTTCTAGTGTGAAAAGTCAATTTATATTTGAGAAAAATAGCAAGGCCTGTTTTTCTAGTTGATTTCATTTTCACGTATACCTTAACAAATGCCCTGGTCAATAGTTGATGAGTCAATGCGTAACTGCAAATAACAATCACATCTCATTAGATTTTATAAAGTTAATTTTGTACCTAAAATGATTTATATTTTAATATATTAAGATAAAAATAAGTCATAATAAAATTTAATATAAAAATCGTATATCATTTTTTTTTTATAAAATAAATTATACTTAGTATTATATAAATATATCAAAATTAATTTTTTATTTCTTCAAAAATGAAATCAAACATAGGCATTATTGAAGAAAAAAAATGTATAAAAACATGAAAATTTTTTTTTAGCGGTTATACAAAGGAAGCACGAGTAAATAGGTAATAAATTGGCAAATGACAAATACATCTTTAAAATAATAAAATATCAATCAAAGTAATATATTGATAACTTAAATTTTTGGCATTAGATATTTTGATGAGACAAAATAATTTAATTGTAATTTATTCATATCGATTCCACATTATTCTCATCTTCTCGGATACAAATTTGATGATAAAACTGTCGTTTCAAAGATAAATTAGTGAAAGATTGTAATTATACATTGTCAAAATATGAACAAATTATTCCACGGAAGATTTAACATAGAAGAATCAAAATATCAAACATTCAATTAACATGTCACATTATCTCTTTAAGAATAAAAATTAAAATATATACTATTTTAGTTACTATTTTACAATTTACAAAATTAAGAGATTAATTAGATTATTTTTTACAATTTAAATTTACCCATGATAAGATTCTGACTGGAAATATTTATGGATAGAAAGAACGAAAATAACATATGCCCGCAATTTATATGGTCTATTGTCAAGCAGTAAATAGGTCAAAACAAACAGACGGACTGTAATCCAAACTTGAGTAACCACACATTTGTTGCTCACATCACATGTTAGTTAATAATACAAATGTTTTTGCATTGAAATTTGTATGACTGAGATTAACCGTGGAATACTAAACAAAGCTCAATACTTTCAGTCGTCCTTCCTTGCTCCTCACACAAGTAATTATCGTAAGTTTCAATAGTGGGATCCGATGCTTAATAACTTGATTGATCCCAAACCTATATCATATGGTATTCAAGCTTGCTAAAATACACCGGTTGGGTCAGGATAAACTGATACTCTAGAAGCCAATCCCAATCCCCTTTTGAAGGAAAGATTTTTGTCGCTCACGCAATCGTCACCTTAATGCATCAATCATTCTACAATCATTCTTTCTACGACGTAATCTATGATGAGATTTTTGATCTAGCAAGGTGTTCTCCCCAACCATCTCCATTTTAGAATCTACAGCTGGTACAATAAAGGGTCAAGTTAGTCTATGAAAAAAGTCAATTACAGTACTATATTTTGCAATTGCCATCGTAGATAATGACTTGAAGATGTTACTGTACGAATTCTAAAAACTATAACCACACAAGACAAGAAATATAAATATAACCTTTCAACTCATTCACTTTTACATCAAAGGGAAGATATTATGGTTTGTGTTTCGATGGGTACTTACAACAGAGGAATACAGACATTTAATCAGGGAAACGTAAAGCATCTAATACTACCGACACTAAATCATATTAAATGAAAACACCATTTGAGCTCTCATGGCATGCTATAGATCAATACAAGAAGAACAATCAAATCTTATCCCACTAGATGGAGTCAGATACATAGGTCACATATGAGCCCACGATTCACCTGGTATGTGACCTATAGTTTTTCAACGAGTCTTCTACACGTCAAAACTACCTAAGATGGATGAGATTCTACTATTTTTTCTACAATGGAGCTATAGAACAGTAGAACAGTGACATTCAAAATCCTTTAGGAGAGTTAGTTTGCTAACAAGACAGCAAAGTGTCACCAGGCACAAATGTAAATGTAAACGTCAATGTGTTTGTTATTTCTAGAGATTGATTCATCAATCATCTTCAGAACATTCCATTTCCTTACCTCAAAAGTTTGCATAAAACCAGTAATTACCATTTGCAGACAACCTTTTTTTTCAAAACTCAAATATTTAATTATTAAGTATTTGCTATAAATATGACATCTAACTTATTAGAACTCCCAGAAAAAAATCCCTATCAACAATACCCACTCACCACATTATGGCCGATTACTGACTCCGGCCAAAAGTACAAGTTTACAACACTACCAACGTGATTGTGTTGTTTCATCCATCACGTTCTCAGGGAGACCTCAAGCTCCAAACCTCAAACCAAGGTTTTTGCTATTTTTGTATCCAGGCTTCTATTTATTTAATAATGCGTTACTTTAAAATACATACATGGTACAAAGAAGACTTGAGAAATCTGCAAAGAGTATTTGTTGGCACACTCTCCAACCATTTCACCGAGCATCTAGGAAGTGAGAATAAACGTCATTCAAAAATAAAGAAAAACTGTGGGCCTTTTCTAAAGGGACTGATCGACCAAAATATGTTTTAGATTTTCACTCTCAGACACTACACAGTTGAAGAAGGGAGGAAAATTTGTTTTCCCAACAAATTGTAACTTTAAAGTTCGAAGATGCTTCAACAAGTTAGTACATAGATAGATTAAATGATTATTTTATCCACCAGTCAGAAGCTTCACCAAACTCCAAAGCACACTGCATAATGTAATTCAAACATTACCCTCCCAACACTCCAAACAGCTTAAGCCTAAGTTAAGTTGGTTTTGGGGGTTAGATAATGACGGAAATTTAAGAGAGTAAAGTTTCCTAAAAAATGACATGCTTGGTATAACAGTAACGGTAAGAGAATTTCATGGGAACTCAATATTTCCCTCCTTTAGAGATTAAATACCACCCTATCCCCCCAAAGTGATACCAGAGTAATATTTTCTATGATACAGTTCCATGTTCTCTGACATCAACCTCTAGTTTCTTCTCTCTAGTATCTACCTTTTGCTCACAGGAAATGATGCTGACATTTCGGTGGCTTTCAACACCACCTTGTTTGTTAAGAAACCAGTGACTTTGAGGGTAACAACAACAGCTCTTAAAGATCTTTACTTTGAGGCACCACAGCTATTATATTCCTCATGAATTGGTGGGGTAAGAGGCTGTGTGACAAGGGTCTGACCTGTCTAGCGCCACCTCTTGTAACCAAAATCTATCCAGGGAACACTATTTCACACTACACTTACTCCCTTATGTGATAATTCAATCAAATTTACTCCATAATAAGTTTCTCCCTTACATTTTTTCCCTCGGATTTGAGCTTAAGAAATAATGACCAGTCTTACAAATATTGAAAGTGTTGTTCCAGAAACCCTGTTTACTTTAAAGGAAGTTGCATTACATTTACAGCAAAAGCAAAAATACGATATACCTATAAGTTATTTCCAGTGCTTATTTCAAAAAAATAAAAGGCTCAAAGCAAATCCAAAAACAAGAAGTAAACCCTCTGACCCAATGTTAGAAAACTTAAACTTTATAATTCAGTAGAATCCATTTAAAATGAAACAATTTACAAGTCCTACCAAATGTGATAGAATTTTTGAAATATTACACCAAAACGATTTGTTAATGAACTAAATACATGAAGTTAAAGCAACACAAATCAGCCCTTTCACCTTGAACACACTCTTCCATACCAAACCCACTAAAAAATACCACACAAGCAAAAGCACCAAGTTGTTGATTACAGACACAACGCACCAAAGTATTGTTTGGATAAACATCTTAATTAATCATATAAGTGCATATGTATAAGCTATTTCTATAACAAAAATAGAATAAAGTAACACAAAAAATTGTCATATAAACTATAAGTTATTTTGATAATATATCGCAAACAGTCTCAAAAGTGTTATATGCAAGTTAATAAGCTCAAATAAGTGAATCCAAACATGCCCCAAATATTAAATCATCCATAACAATAAACCCCAGTAGACATGGAATAAAAGATAAGCAGAAAAGATTGTAACTTTTTGGGCAAACAACAGCAAAAAAACATCTTAAGAAACAAAATTTGATAACAAAAATAGAAAATTTACCTGCTCCTCCAAGTTGATTACCCCAAAATAACACCCTGTGATCATCTTCTTCCTCATCAAACTCATCCCCATACCCAAATTCAGCATCCCCACGATAACCCGGTTCACTCCCATACCCAGATTCATTCCCATTCGCTTCAGAACACCCATTCACACCAAACCCTAAACCCACATTCTCCTTCTCCTTCTCCTTCTCTCCACTCCCACCATCCCTCGAATTCTTCGCTTCACTAACATCAGAAGACCAATTCGCATCCCCGTTTCCAAAAAGTTCCCCGCTTGAATCAGTTCCCATAGCAACCGGAAAATCAGAACAAGTGCCGTAAGCAGCGGAAGCCCCAACGGAGCAGCATCGCCGCGTGGCGCTACGATCGCTACTACGTCCGGAGACAGATCTGGAACAACGGCGGCGGCGTTTACGAGCGATGATGCGGTGATTGGCAGTGTTGTTAATAGGTCTGTCGTCGTCAGCTAGAGTTAGTTTGGAGAGGTCAAGGGAAAAGGAAGTGGTGGTGCGATCGGAGAGACAAGGGCGTTTGTTGAGAGAAGGTTTGGTTGCGTTGTGAGAGGCATCTAAAGATGAAGTGGTTTGGTGATGGAGGTGGTGAAAGGGTCTCCAGGTACGGAGCTGTAAGACGCATGAATCTATGGTGGATTTGTGAGACATGGATTGAGTCATCAGAATATTAATTAATGATTTTGTGAACTCAAATCAAGGAGGCGCTGCAGTGCACCAGATCACGGTAACACTGTTTCGGATTTCAGCACAAATGCAATTAACTCATTCATACATATCACCCACGTAGTAGCTACTCAATCTAATTACTTACAAAATAAAAAATATCAGAATTATATTTAAATTCTTTTTTATTAAACTATAAAGTCTCCATTTTTAAAAATTAAAATAATCATTCATTTATACTTTTCAACAACATTGTTGTGTTGGTGATAGTCGTTAAATTAAAGTAAACAATAAGATGCTGATTGGCCGCCTTATCATCCGCTCTCGATTTAAAGTTTCATCCTTACTAAATTTTGTTTTCATATCCCTACCCTACTTATCTATACTATATAATTACGATGAATTTATAATACATATTTTACTTTAAAAACTTACTAATGACCATCTTTTACACATATCTATATACTCTATATTCTTCAAAGATGTTTTTTATAGAAAAAAAGTTATATTAATAATGATGATATTAACTTTCATTCTAGATCGTTCTATACGAAATTTAAATATTATCTTTTTGAGATTATACTATCAAATTCAAAATAATTATATATATATATATATATATTTTTTTTTCTAACTAAAATGATTTTTCTTTTTGTATTTTGAAATAAAGAATTTTGATATTAATAATAATAATAATAATAATAATAATAATAAAACATGAATACTTAAAATAGTAAGTATATATCTGGTATCAATATATATACCATATTCGTTGGTACTACATTTTATCTCGTTATTGCTTTGGAAGTAATTGAACACATGTTGACTTATCAAATTTTTGTTGTGACATTTTGCTGTAAAGTGAACTTAACAATTAACAATTAATATTGATATTTTAGGAAAAAAAGTTGTAGTTGCCATGTCATGCATTTCTGTTGAATTGTAGATTGTTAGCTGTCAACCCTACGTAGATAATTATTGCAATCAATGAAAGATAAAAAAGTGAATGGAACGAAGAAAGTAGATTTAGTCTTGGTCTATAGCTTCTTTAACGCATTAGATATTACTCTATTAATTCTTGCATGAGTTTTAGACTTGGGAATAATCATCAACGGTTTCTCATATATCAGCATAATTTGTACTAATGAAAAGTTTAGTCTTGGAATCAATCTGATATGACCAAACCGTCATGCAAGGAACTTAGTCTCCACCTAAGTGGGATAACTCATTGGTAATTGCATATATACATCATTCCCTAGGGAACCATTGAGAAAAGCTTTGTTAATGTCAAGTTGCATAAGTTTCCAATGTTGTTGAGCTGCATTGGCCAATAAGACCCGACGTGAGGTGAGTTTGGCAATTGGAGAGAAGTTGTGAGTGAAATATATGCCAAGTTGTTGAGTGAATCCTTTTGGAGGAAGTGGCATTCTGCTCCAGGTTTTATTTGCTTCAAGGGTATCTAATTCATCTGCCATGGCATGCTGACAAATTAGGAATTGAACAGCTTTATGATAGTATTGAGGTACATAAGTGGTAGACATGATGAAACCTTTGTAAGTCGTTGATAGTTGATTGTAACAAATATGAGCTTGTATAAGATAAGGGACAAAACACTGATAATCTTGGAGGATAACTCTAGTATTTGCGTAATCCATAGATGGGAGAAGGACCAACGCTACTGTCTTCAAAATCAGAACTGCCTGAAATCAGAATCATCATTATCAAGATTTGAACGGTTAAGATCATGATCAGGTTGAGGATGATGATTGTGGTTGTTATCAGGTAAAGGATTGGGAACAACGAGTTCCTAAAGAAAAGGAAGGTTCATCGGCAATTGTAGGTGAAGCGTAAAAAGGGAAAGAAAAAAAAAAGTTTCATGGAAAATGACATCTTGGGAAATTAGGAACTTTCTAGTGGTGAGGTTGTAAAGTTTGTAGCCTTTGAAACTAGTGGGGTATCCAAGGAAGACACATGGGTCAACTCTGAGGGAAAATTTGTTTCTATATTGGTGAATAGTTGCAATGTAGCAAAAACATCAAAAGACTTTGAGGTAATCATAAGTTGGAGGTTTGCAGTAGAAAATGTTATAAGGTGAATGTTTGTTTAAATTGATGGATGGGGTTCTGTTGATGAAATGCACTGCAGTAGTAATACAATATCGTCATAAACTGATTGGAACCTTGAATTGAAAGTAAAGAGCTCAAACAACGTTGAGCAAGTGTTGATGTTTTCTTTCTACCACTGAAATTTGTTATGGTTTATGAGGGGCAAGAGAATTGGTGTTGAACATCATGTTCCTGGAGAAAATCAACAAGTGTCAATTCTTTGGCATTGTTAGTGCAAATACAATTTATAGTATAGTGGAATAGGGTTTTAATGAAGATAGATAATTGAATTATTCTTTTAAATGCTTCAAATTTAGATGTAAGAAAATAAATCCAAGTAAAACGATTGTTATTATCAACAATGGTTTAAAAAAATAAGATTTAACATAGAGACCCCAAACATCACATTGTATTAAATCAAAATTAGCATTAGCAAAGTGATTAGATGAAGGCAAAGGAGGCATGTGAAATTTGGCTAAGGGACAAATAAGACAGGTTGCAAAAGAATATGCATAAGGCAAATGAAAATTCACTTTTTTGGAAAGTAATTTGAGTACAAAATTAGAGAGATGGCCAAATCTATGATGTCATATCCTACTAATGCATTTATTTGTTATATTACAAGTTGTAGTGGGAGCTTGTAAATCCAAATCTACACGAGGACTAGTAAGACAAAAACATTGGATTGAGAAACACAAGTATCTGATTTTCCAAAGAAATAAATGCATTTCACTCATGCTTATCGTTTTCTTCAGCATTGGCTCGTGAATCACAAAAGAATTGCAGTTAAAAATCAAAGAAAAAGAAAAATGCTTTGTCAAGGAACTGACTAAATTGAGATTAAAATAGAAATCAAGAATAAACAAAAGATCCATTAATTTAATATGAGGGTTGATATTAACTCTCTCAATGACTACAACTCTGACTTGAGTTTTATTTAGTAAATTTACAAATTTGTTTGCCAAGAAAGATTTGAAGTAAAAAGATCAAGATTGTAACAAACATGAGAGGTAGCACCCGAATCTAAAATTCATTTAGTAGGAAAGAAATGTTGAGAATTATTGAAAGCATAACTAAATGAAGGAAAATCAATGATGGTAGAAGACATACCAAGAGGTTCTTTTGAATGATAAAAAACAAGAGTAGCTACCTTACCCATTTGAGATTGGAAGAAAGAGATGATTTATTGATATTGTTAACTACTCATATGAGGAGGTTCATTATAAGAGGTTTCAATATCGAGTTTAAATTGAGTAGAGAGTTTCTTGTATTCAGGGGTAGCTATGGAGTTTGAAATACATCTCTTTAAGGTGACCAAACATATTACACTAAGAGTATCTTGGCATTTCCTTCTTACCATGAAAAAGCTTACGATTTGGACCTTTAACAACAAAGACTAAGGTCGAATCAAAAAGAGAATGTCAGAAACCTATTTCTTCCCATAAAGATTTGAATTTGGTGAAGTGTTGACTAATCGTGAGAGATCCGTGAGTGCAGCAAATAAGATTCTTCCTAAGTTGAAAAACCTTGGGACTGTTGTTTTAGTGAAAATACATTTACAACTTGTGTCGTATTTCATATGCGAGAGACGAATGAACTACAAATGCTTTAATTTCTTTGGAGACTAAATTGAGGATTCACAATGCAACTATTGCAACGCCACAAGAGGAATTGAGGATCATCCTTTACGAGAGGTATGATTGAATCGTCGACGAACCCTAATTTGTTCTTTTTGAATAATAACATAATCATGGCACGACACCAAGATCCACAATTATCGTCGGTGAGAGGATGTGCAATAAGTACCAAGTCAGGATTGTGAGAACGAGAAATGAAGAAGAAATTTGCATTTTTAGCGATGAGATCTTCATACCGACGAGAAAGAAGTTTGCGGTAAAAAAGAAAAAACTAAAATTCTATTGATACCATATCAAGAATTGAGAAAATAATTTATTGAATATGCATCTTATTACAATTTCAATGAATTTACAAAATAGAGTTGTGATTTATAATATCACACTCAAAACATTTGAAAATAACAATTCCTTAAAACATTATAACTAACCTAACTGAAAAGGCAAAATAGAAAACAAGTAAAGTAAAAATACATAAGGGTAATTTTAACTATTTTAGTATTGTATTATGAAAGTAGATAGTGTGTCTCGTGTTTTTTGGGTCATGTTTTTTGGCAACCCAATAAGTGGAACGTGAGAAGTTTGTTTTGGAGTGAGACTCCAATTTGTTTTTTAAAATTTAGAAGTATAGAGAAGGAAGAGTAAAATAATATAGATAGAGTTGGAAGAAAATACAAAAAACTTTACATTTTATTCAAATACTAGCATCTAAAAAAATTAAAAACTAGAAAGATAAGTTTGTCTACCAAATATGCTGTGATCAAACAAGCTTATAAATCAACCCCGTAGTCTTACCAAAGAGAGTCCAATCTAAATTCTACCATAAAAAAAGAAGTAGAGTGTAACTGAACCTAATGGAAGAGCTGAAAGTGCAAATAATTTACTCAAAAAGTATCATAATTTAGTAGGTATATTTCTAAAAAATTGATTCATCCGAAAATTAAAGTATGAGGTGGATGTATGGAGGAAGATGAGAGAGCAACAACTCTGTTTGTGTGATTTGCCACAACACAAGATCAAAATAATGATGGTGCACCACTGCATCCAATTTGAAGGATACGCCACAGATTTTCTGGTCATTTTAATTTTTGATGCAACAAACAAATACTAATGGAAGCTTACTGTAGAACTGCATGAAGTAATTGTCAAGAAAGAACTACAGACATCTACCTAGATCTGCTGTGCCTCCAGAAAAACTCAAACTTACATTCGATAAGCCCATGATTATATTTTTTAAATTTTATGCAGATGCTTTTTCATAGTAGCAGCAAAAGTCCCTGAAAAGTTCGTCATTTGGAGGCTGCAGGCTAAAAACATATGAGAAGGACCTTGATACCACCATTGGCTTCCTAGAGGTAACGCAGTCGTGTAATATCCCAAAGCTTATTTCGTCAAAAGCAAATGAGTCTCTAAGGATAAAAAAACAGTCTCTTGCCAACTTCTCTATCTGAAAACACAACATTGCATTCAATGAGATTACTTATCGCTATTATCACGCAGTTGCACTTAAGTTTTAGTTAGTGGAAACGAATTTTTGGTTGGTTAGACAGATATTCCAGCTGTCAGAAGTTTGTTATGCCAGCTGTGTAGTTAGTTATCTAACTAAGTTAGTTAATTACCCTTCAGTTATCTCTCTTCGTAATTCATTCTGAGTATTGAATACAGAAAATGATCAGAATCGATCTTGTAGATTGAGAGTTTCAATCACTATTGCTACCATCTTAATGAATGGTTGTGTTGGGATTTACATGTAAATTCGTTGACATCTAATTTCTGAGAACATATATTCGTAGATCAATTAGGGGACTTATCAAGTGACCGTGATGGTCACAGAAGTGATAAATAAATATCATTATTTTAAAACGAAAAAAAATGGTAAGAGATCGTGAGCTCAAGCAATTACCTGAAGTTGGGAAAATCTGATATTATTCATGGTTATGATAACTCGCACATCCTGCAAATCATCAGCCAAAATTCGAATGGCTAGATATTCAAAGAAGTTCTGCAAAACCTGCCTTTTTCCATCCAAATCCTCACCATAGCTATCAAAGCAAGGAAACCACAATACACATTGAACTTCATTCCAAGGAATAAGATTCTTCCCTGCTTTGTCTACAATTGTTTGGTATGGGTGATATAGACCCCATAAAATTCTGACTCCTGTAAGGGATGGTTCTGTTATGGTTGTTTCTGACAAACTTGTAGTTGAAATTATTTTGGATGGAACATAGTGGCAAGCAAGGCATGAGGAGAATTGAAAATCAACGTCGTCCAATATCAGAATTGATTTGTCAGTAGATTTGGGAAACAAATTCAGAAGGGATGCAGAACTCATGGCATTATCTTCTTGCAGGCAGATGTTTCGATGGGCCGACACTGCTGATCGGCCCATATCATGTGAAAATAGACAAGAGTCTCCATTTCGGCAACCCTATTACAATCAACATTGAATAATAATTAATAACCATAATCGTAATGACGGTAACATCATATTGTAGTCAAACTCAAACGATGAATATATTGAATAATAAATTAATAACCATAATCTTAATAATGGTAGCATCATATGAAGTCACCTGCAACGATAACAAAAACTTGCACTGAGGTCTTTTAGCTTGAATTGAGTGTGAAAATGAACATGAACTGCCTCTGCTGCAGGATCCACGAAGGAAATATACACAAGGAGAAACCTCGCCGTTGACGTGAAAATTATCAACATCGGCATCTTCTGTTTGATGGCTAGATGCACCATCTTGGTACTGAGCTCTTGTCTATTTCATGCAAGAAAAACCGCCAATTTTTAGAAAACGGAAAATATTTCATAATGAATATTTTATGTGCAAGATACAAAAGGATACTACCTCTTTTACAATTGCAGCAAACTTCTTTGCCACTTGGTAACTGTTCAAGTGATTCAAAGTAACATATGGTACAGCAACACATTTATTTGTTTCACTTGATAGTTCAATGTCTTCCTCATCTGCAGCAACTACATCTGAATGTCCATCTTGCTGACTTTTGAACAGGCATGTATGTTTGAATTCATAAGGATCATAATAGGGTGTTAGGTCACGAAAGGAGCTCAAAAATTTTGGCCGGAACCGATGGATTGCATTTAGTATATCATTATCTGTAAAGATCCGAAACAAGGATAATTAGAGATCAAAGTCTCAAGAAACAGTGTACTAGATTTGCTTTCACAAAATTTGATACACTTCCATTTGAAAAAAAAAAGTGAAAGTGTACATATTCTGACAAATAGTATTGATACATACAAATTTCTGACACTTGATGCAGAGATGATTGATACAGATTATGGAAAGAACACCAGTCTTCCTCAAGCTTAGGCATCTGCTGTGTGTCAGGATATACATCATCAGTCTCTAAAACCTGCTTTAAATGTTCGAGTCGGTACTTATCCTGCATATGAAAGAACATCTACACCATAAATTCATAAGACCTCTAACACTGAACACTACAGTAAAGGCCTAAGAGGCAAATCTTAGTTCTAGGAGTAGGAACGGTGCAGCTTCACGTTCCTAGTCTCATTTGGGTGTTTCTCATGTGCAAGTCTCACAAAAACCCATGTGGAATAAGAACTATTTCACAAAGAAAATAATATTGGTTGGTGAGCAACGCATAAAAACTTCAATGAATAAGCACTATTTCACAAATTTATAATAGTCTTCCATCTTTCACTAAAAATTCTAATGCAGATACTGAATAATGCCAATGTATTTGAAAGTACAAACAGCAAAGCAATACAACTTTACCTTGAAAATGTGCTGCCAAAACTGAAATGCACAAAAGTTAGCCATGAATTCCATCTCCTTTCGACCAGCTAAGATTGCTCGGTCACCATAATAGCAATCAATGTACTTCGCAAACTGATGAAAATAAAAAGATTTAATTAGATCAGTTGAGCCTCACAACATTACCAAAGAATCACAGCATTAGGAAATAGTACAGCTGATTCAAATCATAGAGATTACCAATTCATCTTCTCCAAATGGATGAATAATGGGTAAAGGCTGTGTATCCATCATTATACCCAGCAAGATGCCCTCACGTATCATCCCAATGTCTCCAAACTTGAGGACTAGAACAGACGCATCGAAAGACAAAGAAAAACTAGCAAGCAAACGACCATAAAATGTAGGTTCATATCGACCCCTCGGGGGTGTCTTTTCTAGTGCACACATCTGAACAAGTAAATTCAATGCATCTTCGACAACTTGAGGATCTGGTGGATCCAGAGCTTTTTGCAACAGAACTGCCATCAGTCAGGATAACATCATCAGAAATGGTATGCATTGTATATCACAGAAGTTAACTTTTTAATTGAGCCAAAGCACATGGAGTTCTCTTCCCAAACTCTTATTATATTGCATAACTTACATTTCATAAAAATCCTAAAATCTTTACTTGGTATCTTTATTAATAATTTTGTTTTTGTGCAGGATTGAAGCACTATAGAGACGATTGTAGTAGGGTGTGAGTCTCAGATTATATCACTTCTCTAAACTGTACCAACACATATTATGGCATGTTCTACTGTTCAATTTCCATAGATTGTTCATCAACATTTGGGACATCTTAGTTTTCCAAAATTGTCTTATGGTTCTAGCTTGTCAAAGAGTCAACACTAGAGTGTGAGCCTTGTTAGTTAGGATACTATGCCCATACTTCTTATCCCAATGAAGTCAATAAACAATGTGTCTCTTTTATTTGGTTCATTTGATATTAGTGGTCACAGTTGTGTGACTGTGTCACCTCAACTACTTGTTTTTCAACTAGCTGATATGTTGATTCCAAGTCTTTTAGAGGAGGTTGAATATATTTGTAGCAAGCTTTGTGCATATAATATACAAGCTCTATATAATGCTCTTAGTTTGACAGGGATGTTAAAATCAAGCACAGGTAAATAAAGATTGGCCGTTAAGGATTTAGTTGATACTATTATATTAGCCCTTAGATTTAGCATCACATTTCATTTGTAATAAATGTTGTACAGATAACAAATACTCTCGTGTAGACTGATTGGTCACACAATTTTACCAATTTATATACCTTATTCACTCATTGAGATGGCACTTGGTAGTTGGGTTCTTAAATTACAGAAACAGAAAAGTTAAAACAAGGACATAAGTTTCAAGTCAAATTTAATACTCCCTCCGTCTCACAATGAGTATCACTTTAGAAAGAATAAACAAATTGTCTCAAAATGAACGTCGTTCACAATTTTCAATGCAATTTAAACAACACTCATTATGAGACGGAGGAAGTAGCATCAACCTAAGTTTATCGATGTCCACAATTATTAAGAGACAACACAGTTACAATTAGTTGGTACACAAATATTCACAATGGGTAGAAAAAATCCTGGAATATGTAATATTTAATATGTTGACAGAACAGTATTTTCTGCCAAGAAATCATGATCAGGATGAATTAGCATACCTTTGGGATCATTGATGGCCTTAGATTCAGCACAGCATAAAGAAAGAATTTGCAGCCTCAATGATAGTTTAAGAATAACAGGACTCTCATGATCCTCAAGATCATTGAAAAACGATCTAGGAACCAACCTATAAACTTGGCCATCACAAGTTCGACCAGTTCTTCCACTACGTTGGTTCGCCTACAACACCATATATCAAATGAAACTAAGAAAAATGTGAAGAAAAAAAAATAGGAATAAGATCATTTGTACCTGAGACTTGGAAACCCAAACAAGTGCTGCACATTCCTTTTTCCGAGACTTATCCCAATAGACTTGCAGTGATCGGCACGAATCAATGACATATGCCACGTTAGGTATTGTCACAGAAGATTCAGCAATATTGGTAGCCAATATTATCTGTAAGACAAAAACCACAATCATATTTGTGTATGACAGTTGGAGAAATTATACTATCTAATAGTAATAATTTTGGAAGAAAAAAATCTTCTGAAAACAAAATTCACTCCAGCAAGTGTTAACAAAAAGAACCTTAAAGGAACAAATATGAAACAAAAGACATCTTATACATAAACTAAATTACATAACACTATTGAATATATAGATTACTACAAAGACAGTAAAAGTACTGAATTTCTGCAGCAAATATTCTAATTTAAAATACCAACACTCAATTTGCTAAATTATAATTCACCGAATTGGAGAATTTCTTCCAGTAAAATCAAGTTAAATTTCATAAACTATTTTTGTATAATCTTTAAAATACATGAAGTTAGCAACACTACACTACAAACATGTCCTTCCATAACATAAAAAACTTTCTATTATTAACTAAACTAGTGTATGAAATAACAGACACAAACCTTTCTATGTGACTTCCAAATCTTCATAGTCATGAGAGCTTGTTCAGTATCAATGCTACCATGTAAGATATGAACTCTAAAAGTTGATTCAAGTGGCTTCAGAAGGCGCCATTGCTGCTCGAGTGAATAGTAGGTTGGAAGGAATACCAAAATGCTTTTCTCAATATCTGGCTCATTCTTATGTATATGCAACACCAGCTCATGAATGAGCATGTGCAATTCAGACTTAATGTAAGCATTGTATTCGGGAGGGTTAAGACAAGAGGAATATTTTGACTGCATTATTTCTGAACTCATCCCAAGAGATTCAGCTACCTGTGAATAGATGAATACCACCATAATCATTGTCACATGTATGAAATGTATTTCAGAAACACAATACCGTGATGTGCAAATTGAACAGCATCAACATCATACTTTATAGTAATCTACGAAGCATTGACAGAAAATGCTCCTATTCTTCCACTTATATGTTTCAGTTAGTTCAATGCCCAATTTTATCAAACATTTCAATTTTAAACAACTAGCTTTTCAGCAAAAAGCTAACTTATAGCTTATATTTGCCAAACAGAGTCTGCATCACTCTGAATTGCTTTCGGTATTTTCAGTTTGGTCTGCACATGACAATATGAATATGGTCTTCATTGCTATTAGAATAAAAAGCATGAATATTTTTAATTTATCCAATTAGTTTACCAAAGATCATTAGAATTTACACACATTTTCCTATCAATTAACTCATAAGACACAACTGGTTAACTTACCAATATCCATTAACTAAGATTGCTATTCAACAATAAAAGCTTAGTACAACTTTAAAGTGCACGCAGCATGGAGATGCTAAAAACTTTTGGTACTTTAGTTTTGCTTATCTAGAGAAAACTTTTGATTAAATACTATGGTCTAATACAGTCTTATAGATTCATCAACAGTGTCACAATTCACACAGAAACTCAATCCTCACAAGTTAGTAGGTAACGTTTGCAGAGAACAGCTGGGGCAGGATATAATTGAGCATCTGTAACATGAGTGTTTCAAACGTCCATATGTTCTGAACCCAAAATAATTCTGAAGGTGAAGCATAGATTTAAAACCACTCAATATGTGTAACATCGACAAGATATACACAACTGGGATTGAGCCATAGTTCAATTAAAAAGAAGAAAATCTCAGAGTACATATGCATGCCTGGTCAACATATGAAACTTTTCGCTGAAAAACCATGTTCTGATTTGAGCTAGGAATTGCAAGCACTTCAACTCGTTCGCCTCTACCAAGATCCCTAAAATAGTCCCTATATCTTGAAATATCAGCGGTAGCAGACATCAAAACCAACCTGCAAAAGCATAATACTTGGTCAACATAACATCTACTTGCCTTGTTCAAATGAAAGATTTTGATTTCAACCAAGAAGCGCCTAGCAGTCCAGGAAACAAAAATAAATAAAGTTCTTAAATGATGGATCCTCTTATTACTTGGATAATTAGAAAGACATAGTGACTAAAGAAACAGATGCTATCATTGTAATTAAACAAACAATTGTATATGCCACTCCTGATTGTCAAAATACAATTTAGTTTCGTAGAAATATGCACATTGAACTATCTTTAATAATTTAATTCACTCTACCAAATATACTCCAAACACTAACAAAACCAAAATGCCAACCTGAAGTCATTGTTCTTTAACAAAAACTGCTTCACACAAACTAGTACGAGATCAGACTCCACTGATCTTTCATGCACTTCGTCAAGAATAATAACCTTGTACTTCAGTGCAGTCAACCCCTTCTCTTGCATTTCATCCAACAATACTCCAGCAGTTTTAAAAACAATCTCTGAACTGCATTTCAGCAATATACATACAAGGTAAGGAAAAAAAGAGACACTGATAAGAACTGAATAAAGAAAAAATAGGTGTCATATGTCTTCCTTAAAATGGATTCCATGGGACAAAGGACAATGTAGCCAAGCTTTAACAAATCATGTAAGGTGTTGATATATAATGCGCTATAACATAAAACTTGAATTATTGTATGTTATTATAATAAATGGATAATAACACCTTTCTCGTATGAATATTTCTTTTACTTGAAAGAAATACACATTCAAGAAACATGAGTGCCAGATTTCTTCCTTAAAGTGGGGTTGATAAGTGAAATAAAAATTAGAGCTACATTATACAAGTGATAATAACTAGAGTACTATTGTCGTAAGGTGAAGCATGCATGCAAGTAATGATATTTGGATAATAATATGAACATACTTGCATCCTGGTCAAATAAATATTTCACTCATTTTTAAATACAATATAAAATCTTCAATTCAATTAATTTACTCTTAATAAAATATGTCAAGACTTTGCATCTACAAAAGCAGTGAGGAAACTAGGACAAAGGATAAGATGAAAGGAGTCATTGAATTACTATCGCATATTTCCAAAGAAAATAAATATCAACCAGTTTAAGTGAATATGTGCTTGGAATACCCAGCTGATAAGTTCCGTGAATGTCCAATGTGATACCCAACTTCTTCCCCCAATTCACAATTTCGAGCTTTTGCAACCATTTTGGCAACAGAAACGACAGCAAATCTTCTAGGCAGTGTGCACAGAATGGGTGTCATGTTTTCTTCTAGAAGAAACTGAGGAATTTGTGAACTTTTCCCTTGAAGTAAAAGCAAGCAAAAATATCAGCAACACTGAAAGATGATCAATAACTACAAAGTGAACTATGCCTTATAAATGGTATTTATAACAAACCAGTGACAATAGCCAAAACAATCGAGGTAGTTTTCATTCTGTAAATAAACAGAAGTGCACAAAAGGAACTAGTAACAACCCTTTCTGTCAGTTGCACGTGCCATCTTATTGAATGAAGGGGTGAAAGCATAGAGCATACTTTAAAAGGTAAAAGGTCCATAACATTCTTGTGGCTTTTTCTATTTCTCTAATATATGCATCTAGATTTTATTTAATGTCTATGTCTACAGATTTCAAAGATTTTAAATTGCGATCACATCACATCTTTAATATTGTGGAGAATCACATCCAAATATGGCTGATGCAACCCCAATCATTGTTGCGGAGACATCACAGAACTTGATGTCACGAATCAAATCGCGGCTGTTGATCTGTTATTAAATCCCGATCCTATCCAATAATTTGTGTAACTAGTAACCACCTTTTTGATATGGTAACTGCAAAATTTGGTTTTATCTATATTTTGTAATATTTGGAAACTACTAAATTAGTGTATGTTAAGATTGATGTTGCCAAATAACGGCTATCGCAATATTTAAAAATAGCTTTACCCAATATCAATTGCAAATGGTGGAAAATAGCAGTTTGTTCAAAGTCCGTTATGCTATAGTGCTATAGTGGCGCAATAACGGCTATTTGACAAGACTTTGTACCGAATAGTTCATCACGCAGCAATTGCGATTCTTTCAAATTCCGCTATGCTATAGCGGCTATTTGACAAGATTGGCCTTACCTGAATTTATAATAAAAGAAATTGAAGAATAGTTGGACATGGACTTGATATTTGACTTGTCGTGCAAACATGAAATATATATATACACACACACAATAACAAAAGTAACAAAAACTGCAAAGCAGTTTTAGGAGTTTCATTGACAACTTAAGCTGAATCTCCATTTCACAAATGTGTAAGATTATCTCCCCAATAAGACCCGCATTTGGCTCAGCTTAATCCTTAAATTTTATTTTATTTTATAAAAACCACAAATGTTATCCCTCTGTTTGTTTATTTATTTACAGTGAAAAATCAACGATCACGATTGAGAAGATAAAAAAACTAACTGACACACACAAAAAGGACAAGAGAGATTGTATTATACGAAGTGATGAACACGCGAAATACGTAACTAGAATTTTTCAGGCAGAATTTATCGGCGATAGTACGATACAGTCAAACACGGTAATGTAATAAAAGAGTTCGGACATCAAACAAAAAAAATAAAGAAGAAAAAGATGAGCAGTTGTAGATAATTTACCGCAACCGGTCTCGCCGATGATGAGAGTGACGCGATTTTGTTGAATTTTGTCGACGATTTTTTTCCTCATAGACATGACAGGTAGGTGGGAGAAAGTTGACTGTAGTAAGGAAGGAGAAATGGAAGGAGCAGGTGAAGGAGGAGATGAAGGTGGCGACGCCATTCTCAGAAACAGAAACTGTCGCTGTCACAGTCACAGTCACACTTTCTCTTTCTTTGTCTTTTGAGTTTTCTCCTGATGAAGAAAGCAAGTGACTTGGGAATGAGAGAGAGAGAGAGAGAGAGAGAGAGAGAGGGGTGGGAAGTGGTGCAATGCAGCCTTCCAACGCCCCAGCCACGTCATCATTTTATATTTTTAATTAAAATTAGAAGGGAGATAGGATACGAAAAGGGCGGGTGCAGGTGAGCTCGGTGGAGAGGTTGACTGAAAGTCAATGATTTTTCTTTTTCTACTTTGCTTCTCTCAGTTTCTGACCAATCACGGTGCTGGTTCGTGACACGATACACTACGCGCGAAGTATGCGAGAACTTTCCTTTCCACATTCTACACTACTTCTTTCGCACGTTATGGGAGGACATTGCATCGTAGTGAAAATTATGGGGTACAAAATCAGACTCGGATAGCTCGTGCATCTTGCCTTAACGCCAAAGAAAATAAAGACATAAACAGAGGATAACATCGAGAAGTTGAAGTAAGGACTAGGTCTAAGTGGATTCTTAAATTACTTTTCTAGTCTCAAAACTTTTAAATGATAGGAAATGTTATTTTTTATTCAGTAACTTATAATTTTACTACATTAACTTCTTCATAACTCACGTTTATAATTTTATATTTATTTAAAGTGTCAATTTTATACCAATTTGTTTATACATTTCAGAAATTTGTGTGATATACTCAAACGTTGTTATGAATTTATTATTCAACTAAATTAATTTTGTAACTGATTAACTTTATTAGTTGATTAATTTTTTTCTAAGAAAATATCTGTGTATTATTATTTGATAGTTTGTCTTGGAATCAATTTAATCTTATCTTTACGTTGTTACTTTTAGTCTATTATGCACTACATTTTAAACTAATCCTACTAGTTATTTGGCATCGTGAAAATAAAGACATATATAGACAGCTCAGCTCTCTTTTGACTCACTTGAACTACCTCTAATAAATGCAGCATATAGTTAGCGCCAAGTGCCAATACTCCTCCTTAATTCATGATGGAACGAGAAACATCCTTTACCTTAGCTTTCTTCATTCTGATCATTCTCAACTTTGCTGCTGCAAGAGTTGTGAGTACTGTTACCGATTATCAGTATACAAGAAGTGATTTTCCAGTTGATTTTGTTTTTGGTTCAGGAACATCTGCTTATCAGGTGGAAGGTGCTGCTAATGAAGATGGAAGAACTCCTAGCATTTGGGATACCTTTGCCTATGCCGGTAATAATTCCTTTATTCTTTTTCTGATCATCTGCTTCATTAATTCATTTTAATAAAACAGGGCATGAGCATGGAGAAAATGGAGACGTAGCTTGTGATCAGTACCACAAATATAAGGTAGATTGACCACTACAATTAATGTGCTTAATTAAGTTGTTCAAACATGCATAATTAGTTGTTTAATGCAGGAAGATGTGCGGCTCATGGTGGAAACAGGCGTTGATGCCTATAGATTTTCAATTTCTTGGTCGAGGCTATTACCAAGTACTTACTCAACTTTCATTACATTCCTTGTCATCATGCACGTCATAAGAATCATTGAATGTTCAGTAGGATCTATATTTTTCTCCAGATGGCAGAGGACCTGTTAATCCCAAAGGATTACAGTATTACAAAAATCTCATCAATCAACTCATCATCAATGGTTAGTTAGACTTAAATCTTTATTATAATAATATGTCACAAGTGTTTTTTAATTTTCAATACAATTATTTTCAATTGTACCATTTAAATTATTCTTAATATGTGAAAATGTTGAGTCATAAATTGCCCTGAAACCAATGATGCTTGTTTAAAATGAAATAATTGGGTATTTCCTTTGAGCAGGAATTGAAGCACATGTTACACTACATAACTTCGATCTTCCACAGGCTCTTGAAGACGAATACGAAGGATGGGTTAGTCGTGACATCATGTGCGTATATTCCTCATCATCTGTTGCATATCATGCATTATAAATCTATATGAAGGAAATTAAAGAACTTTGGATAAATGTAATAAATGCAGAGAAGACTTCACATACTACGCGGATGTGTGTTTTAGAGAGTTTGGTGACAGAGTATTGTATTGGACCACTGTGAATGAGCCCAATGCACTTGGCTTAGGTGGTTATGATAAGGGAAATGCACACCACCTAACAGATGTTCTCCTCCTTTTTGTGCTACTAACAGCACAAGAGGCAATTCTACAATTGAGCCTTACTTAGTACATCATATTTTGTTAGCCCATTCTTCTGTTTTCAGATTATACAAGACTAACTATATGGTACAGTACAGCATCTATTTTTCTCATATTAGTATGCATTACTACTTTCTATATTTTTCAATGTAAAAAATTATAATATTTGCAGGACCAACAAGGCGGATTTGTTGGTATATCTATCTACACACATGCATACACACCTCAAACAAATTTAGAACAAGACAAGGTAGCAACTCAAAGATCCCTTGATTTTTTAATTGGTTGGTAAGTTAGTGCCCCTAGGTAGCATTTTTTTGTTTGTTTGTTGTCTTTGTCTTGGTTTTACATCATTCTTTCCCTTGTGCTTAAATATTGCAGGACTGTAGAACCCTTGATCCATGGAGACTATCCCATTTCCATGAAGAGAAATGCAGGTGCAAGAATTCCAACCTTCACAAGTATTGTATCCAAACAAGTTAAGGGTTCATATGACTTTATTGGCATAATTCACTACACCAATGTTAATGTCACTGATAAACAACGAACTCAGAGATTACACTAAAGACATGGCTGCAAATATAATCTGTAAGGAATTAAGTCATTTGATAATAAAATATACAAAATATTAATATTAAACATGAAAGAGAAAATTAAAAATAAAATTGTATTGATAGTAGTAAACTAATTTTAACAGCATAAATAAAAGTCATTCCTTTCCTTGTTTTGGCAGATGGAGTAGATATGTTTTCAAATGAAGAGGTAACAATAAATATTTTAATTTTAAAGGATATTAGTTATTATTTAAATTTATAACTAACTAGCTTTACTTGATTCAGTACTCTGTGACACCATGGGGTTTACAACAAGAACTCGATATATTCAAGCTTCTTTATGGCAATCCTCCAATATTCATTCTTGAAAACGGTCTCTTTCTCACACACATTGTTAATATATAGTTGATGAACCATTTATTTATAATACATGTGAACAAGCTAGTAATATATATTTTAGGTTTTCATTGTGATTTTAATTAGGTCAACGAACAGCAAGTAATTCGTCATTGCAAGACGTGTCAAGGGTGAAATACTTACATGGATATATTGGTGCCGTGCTTCATGCCTTGAGGTATATAATTTAATATATAAGTAAGCAATTCAAATTAATGTGTTGTCTAATTTTGAATATGTGTTATCCTAAATTAATTTTGACAGAAATGGATCAAATGTAAAAGGGTATTTTGCGTGGTCGTTTATGGATGTGTTTGAGTTATTAGATGGATACAGATCGAGTTTTGGACTATACTATGTGGATCGTAATGATCCGGAGTTGAAGAGATACCCAAAACTCTCTGCAAAATGGTACAAACGGTTTTTGATGGGTATTGAACTTGACAAGGATCCATCATTGATTATTTGTAATTAATAAATGTGCCTTGCTATATATGCTTGATTACTCTCTCTCTCTCTCCTTGCTATTTTATTGTCTCAGAATTAGACACTCGTTTAAGACCTCTCTTGTGGGCATTAAATTGTGATTATCGCTTTGATAAGAAGTTGATCCATATAACTGATATTCTTAATGGCAATTATTTGTGTTTGATATTCTTTTAATTCATTTTTTGTTGGTTGATATCAAATTTAATTTTCAAGTGTTTAATGATCATATCATGTCAATCAATCTCATGATTAAGTGAGTTTTTTACTTACTCTATTAATATAAAACTAGTTTACATTCTATAGTGCACGACCCAGTTTTTTCAATTTTCAATGTATTTGGGAGAAATTCAATATACAAAAGATTTTATTGTTTAACTTCAAATTGTTTTAAGTAACAAATACATCATCAATCACAATAATAAGTATAAAAATGGCAAGTTACATTAATAAAACTTTGAATTCTGTTAAATTTTTCCTCATAGATTTAGGCAAGCATTAGATGATAATATAGCTTTAAGCATAAATGGCAAGTTATAATTTCTTTAGGCAAGCATTGAATGATAATATAGCTTGCTTCTGTTGTTCGACTCATTTAAAAGTATCAGACTTATAATCTTTTTTAGTTTGTAAGCAGACTCAAATTCGATTCAATGTAAGTACTCGTTTCTATGGTTATGTAGGCATTCCACTTATCCACTCCTCAACCGTATCTAGAAAACATTTACTATGCCAAACAAGCTATGTTTACGAAAACCTGAACACATTGTTTTTTAACACACATATAATTGTAACAGTTTTTATTATAAAAAATTACTAACTATTAAACAATTCAATTCAATTTCTTATTTTATTTTTATATGTGTGTGTTTTTTTATCAGATTGTTCACACAAATGTATGCATAAGTTTTTAAGCCCATTGAAAATGAATTCTCTATCTTTGTCTTTGGTGATGGGTGATTTTAGTATATTTTGGAGTAGAATTGATGATCTAGATTAAGTATTAAAAATTATTTAAATGAGAGAGAATGATTGATAAAGAGAAATAGATATAAAGTCATTAAAGATATGAGATTCAAAAGTAAATAATTTCAATAATTTATATTGAACGAGAAAATTTACGTTAAAATTTTCTACATTTATTTTAAAAAATTCATTAATTTTAAATAAATATTATATATATATATGCACAAAAATAAAAACACTTCAATCTGTGTCTTATTTTTACTAGTAAATTTTTTTATATAATAATAAGTCTCTACTTTTTTACTAATAAAAAATATTAATTTATTTAAATAATAAAATATATAAAAAAACAATACAAATTTAAAGTGCTAAAAACTACCAAGAATGAATATGAATATGTAAATACAAAACTCAAATTAATAGTATATAAAATAAAACATCTACAAATATTTTTTGATATAATCAAATAACCTGAACGTACTCATGCGTCAAGATTTTTGGTATTGATGATTCAATCTATTATATATATTTAAAACAGACTCCCATGCCACCTCATAGTATTTCTTCCACATGTGCAAACATATGCCACCTCAGAAAAAAAACATATGTGTACGCCTTAGAGAGCTCTCTTGTGTATTTATGTTTCACTTCAATTTTTTTCTACTTAGTTTCTAAATAATTTGTCCATCTTTTAATCCCTCCAATCCCTAATTTTTTAATGACTTCCTCCAACAATTTCTTCTTTCCTCTTGTGCTCCATCCTTGCAAAATCTTCTTCTTCAAAATTGTCGACTCTACTCCAAAGATACATTCAAATAGGTATAAGTTGGTTCATTGCAACAAAAAATTTCCTTCTCTTTGTCCATTTCTGATTTTGCTCTGCCATAAATTCAATTATATTTTATGCAATCTTTGAAATTAATATGTTTCATAGTGACTTAATATTATGTATAGTTTCTTACATCAAATTCTATCATTGCGACTATCCAAGAAATCCAAGTTGGGATGAGACCAGCCGACAAACTTCACAACCCATCGTACCCAAGTTTCAATGCTATGACAAGGTATATTTATACATTAATATTTTTCCCTCACCCTTCTAAACTCTTTTCCTTCTTTAGTTGTTTTTAAGTGTCACTTTACTTTGTATGTCTCATATTCTTAGTTTTACTTCAATGTAGTATCTCTTGAGTAGCTTACAAATTGCAGTTGAAAAAGTTTGATTCAAATTATTTTAAGCATGTTTAGAATTGAATTGAGTAAATTAAGTCATTTTAAATTTCAGAACACAAATATGCATCTATTGTGGTAATTGTGATTTTTTTTTTAATTTTAAATCAGATATACTAGAATTTTAATTTTCAAACATTCAAATTATTATTAATATTGGTTACAAAATATTTTGGTTACAAAATATTAATTGTCAAACAATTATAAGTATACAAATAATTACAAATGAATTACTTTAATTTCATCTATTATATATATTTCAATATTTATATTTAATATATCCAATTTAAAG
>JBBPBT010000570.1:3219977-3236932 GCA_037974875.1 Cicer bijugum | reverse complement strand
TTCAATGAACATTATAATAAGACAATAAATCAAAATAATAAAAAAAAAATCAAAATGAAAATGTATCAAAACAAAAAATAAAAATATGGTACCAACACGTCAAAATTAAAAAAAAAACACGGAAAGAAAATCTCAATAAACCAACTGATTTAGATAAATAAAATGAAAAATAGACGAGAAAGGTGGACGGCTGCACTTAAATATCTTGCTAATATCTTGTTGATTGGTTAATTAAATTGATTAATTAATTTCTCTAATTAATTAATTCTTTTATTTTATTATTAATGTTTAATTTAATTTATTTTATTCTTTTCTTATCAATAATTTAACTCAAGAATGGTGGATGGCATGCAACCTACACACATTTACATAAATACGACAATACCCACACAAGGTGGTCTGCGTCCGCGCTTGGCCAACTGAGTTACGTTGACATCTCTCGTAAATTATTAAATACTACTACACATTAATAATAATAATAATAATAATAATAATAATAATAATATAGCATTTTCTTTGTGTTTGAAAGCCTATAAATCTTACAAAAATGTGTTTGATTGGAGACTTAAAGCAAGTGTTCGGCCGCCTTTACTTGGGTCAATCATAAATGACCTACATGATGCATTCTCAAAAAAAGCAGCTCTTTTCCTATCAACAACAATTCTTGATCAATTAATACAATGATAAATTCATTGGCTCTATGTCCTTTCTATATTCAAAATGAACATTGACAAATATTTTCTCACTTTGAATATAAGTGAGGTCCACAGTCAATGTCCGACTTTGAAAAGAAGTGTGTGAGATTTTGAAAGGAAAAATAATATTCAAAATTTGTCCAATTTGATTGTTATCGAATCACAAACTCGCTTCAAACTTGCTAGGAAAACAAAATCTCACTCAAGACTTTTTATCTTACCTACACAAATTTGAAACTTTGTTTTACCATTATACAATATTTCATTTTGTATGTCAACTACAATTTAAAATATAATATAAAATTTTTGTATGACAAAAGGAACCATGACATCTTATAATATTTTATCTATTTCGATATATTAGTAAAACTATATTTTCCTTACTGCTTCGTTAATAGAATCATCAAAATTAATTGAAAATCGCTCTACATTGTAAATTATAAGTTTAAAATCAATTGAAATGAACTACGTTTTTCTAGAGTTAGAGATGTTAGTATAATTCGCCGAGCTCTCTTATCAAAACTCATTATTTGTTTGTGGTTTTTGTATCTATTTTCTTCCAAACTAGGGTTGCTGATCTAATAGTATACTTGCTGATGGTACATACTTCAAATTATTAAATATCATTCAAAGGATAATTTGCAATTTATCAGTCACTACAAATGGATGAAGTGCTTATATATAAAATGAAAAAAAGACACATGGATGAAGTGCAGTATAATTAAAATCAGGACCTACTATTGCCAAATTATTGAACTACTAACACTACTTTAGCCAAATATACTTAGAATACCATCCAAAAGCGCTGTTCATGTTCACCCTTCATGGTAAAAAAGTACACCGGCAATAAATCTACTCATCTTTAAATGATTTTGCAATGGTGGCTGAACTAA
This sequence comes from Cicer bijugum, assembly GCA_037974875.1. Taxonomy (NCBI): domain Eukaryota; kingdom Viridiplantae; phylum Streptophyta; class Magnoliopsida; order Fabales; family Fabaceae; genus Cicer; species Cicer bijugum. Next base: position 3,235,344 of record JBBPBT010000570.1, on the reverse strand, counting down.
ATCTCTCTACGGAAGAAAATTGTGTCCATTTTCAGCAAGAAATAACCATCTTACTCCACACATGTAAATATGTAATATCAATCAAAATGTCTAGCCTTGAGGAACATGTGTTCTTTTTTTTTTCTTTCTGTTATTGTCTTGACATAAATATGGATGGTGAAGGCAAACGGATATGTTGAAAGGAGCTGAAGTTTTGTTATAGGTCATTGGAACGGTTCGCATACTCTTGAACCAAAGCTGCAAACAGTGACTGCCTCTGGAGCAAGTTGGAAGGTGTGTCGAATTCTTTTGCGCGCCCTATTCAAATAAAACAAACAAATAAAATTTAGCCTACTATACACGACCAAAATAGCATTGAAGTTTATTAAGTATGCATTGAGAGTATAAAAGAATTTTAGACATGTGGTTCAGATCTTATAATGAGACAACAAGCAATGTAGTGAATAGCATATTGATTGATACCTGCGTCTACGACTAACACTCGATTGCAATCCATGACAGTTGGTATCCTATGAGCAATGCTGATGATAGTACGCGCTGCAAAGTCCTCTCTGATGATCTTCTGAATTACAGCGTCGGTTTGAGAATCAACAGAAGCTGTAGCCTCATCCATAAATAGCAGCCTGCTTTGCTTAAGCATAACACGCCCTAAACAAAGCAACTGCCTCTGTCCCACACTCCAGTTATCTCCATTGTCAACCACTATAAATAACATTGGCATGCCATTAGTATCATGAAAAAAGAGAATAATGGAAGTGAAAATTTCAAGCAGTTCAAAGAAAATACCCAATGAGTCAAGTTTCTCAGGCTTAGAAGCCACTGCATCTTTTAGTTGACAACGATCCAAACTCTATAACAATACAAAGCTTATAATTAAAATTATTTTCCATTTATAGCAAAAACTACAAATTATAAAAGTTAAGCAATGTTTTCAAAAACAGTGATGGAATATTTACCTTCCATATCTCATCATCTGTATACAGTCCAGTTGGATCAATGTTACTTCTGACGGTTCCTTCGAAAAGGACAGGCTCTTGAGGGATGATACCGAATCGAGACCTGAGATCATGAAGTCCTAAGGCGCATATGTCAATGCCATCGATGATTATTTTCCCTCCAGTAGGTTCCACCAGCCTGAAGAAAACTTGAATTAAAGTTGATTTTCCACTCCCCGTTCGACCAACAACACCGATCTTTTCTCCTCCGTTAATGCTTAAAGTAATGCCTTTAAGAACCAAAGGAGTGTTCGGACGATATCTGACCTGTTTACCAGAAGGTTAATTTATTGCCATAACAAGGAAACAGTGTCTATTGAAAAAATATATAACTTTCACTAGAATGTACATTTTTATCACAGGAAATAATCAGTTTAATTCTAATGTATATACCTGCAAGTCTTTAATATCAACATGGCCTTGACCAGGCCAATTTGCAGGAGGCATGCGATCCTTAATGTTCCATGCTGCTTCTGATGGAATATTTGAGAACTGTTTTATCCTCTCAACTGATACCATTTTGTTTTCAATGAAACAGCTCATGTATATAGCCCAGAACAGCACCGAATTCAACGACAATCCATAGGAGAGAGATAAACCAACATTTTCTACATCAAGCAGAACATCCCGGTTACTTGATTGTCTAATAAATATTTATTTCCATGGTTAATCTTAAACTTAATAATATACACAAAGAACACACTTTCAAGGCAACTTTTGACAAGTGCGAATCAACAAATGCATTGTTGTAACATCACCTTAGAATATCAATATATCATTTTATTTCTACCCATTTATGTCTACACCTACATCAACCACACTAAATAAAATACATTACTTTTATCACCACTAGAGTTAGGCATTGTTTGGTTTATGAAAGAAAGACGGAGGAGAAAAAGTAAAAGAAAAGAGAGTAAGAAGAGAAAAAAAGTAGAAAATAGAAAGAAAATGTTAGAGGAAAGAACTAAACATATATATTTATGAAAGGACATAAATATCCTTAGATAAGTATAAATGTATAAACATTGTTGGTGTTCAATAACTCAACACAACGAATTGTAAATTTAATTAACATAATTCTTTCGACGAATATTCTCAATAATACTATAAATATCATTCCAAGATGTTTGTCATTATGTAAGTTTATACTGCCATATAATTTTTTACTTCACTTTAAGACATGGCAGTCATCATTATCCAAGATACAGTATATTATATACTTCATATTGAAAGATGCTTTTATGTTGGACATGTATCTACAACCAGACAACGCATTTAATAGTTGAGCGATTTAAAGAAGCACCATCATTGAACTACTTTTCTTAACATTATATCCAGCTTTACCTACTATTTCATACTTGCATTCTTAGGGGAGGGCATATCAAATGTGACTACACCAATAGAATTTGGTGAAAAATTTGGCAAGAGGAAGAAAGTAGGTTGGGGGGTTTGGCCACGTTTTTACTTTTTTTGTAGGGAAACAGGTGGAAGTGGAACCATTTTGTCTTTTAGAAAAACTATCGTGATTTAAATGTTTTGTGGACTTTTGCTTTGTGTTTTTTGCATTATCTTGCAATGTTATTATTTATGTATAACTTTTGCTTACTTTACTAGTTAATCATCAACACAACTTCCAAGAAAAAGAAAAAAGCAATGTCATTCGTGAACATATTTTAGTGCTACTTAGCTTGTGGAAAAAGTAAGCTTACCTGGCTTTATGACGCTGCTGGGTAACATGATCATGAACAAAGCAGAAGTGCAGAAAACTAAACTTCCAAGCAGTTCTAAGCGGAAACCCAACCACGCGTTGGAACTGTAGTTGTGGAAATCCATTCGCAAATTAGAATTCACTCGTTTAATGTTTTCAACACCAAACTCCTTCTGCTTTTTGAACGCACGTATTGTCATGACCCCGGAAATGCTTTCGGAGAAATGAACAATGACAGGTGCTTTTGTAATTGAATCTAGGCGAGTTAACTCGCGAGATGTAGCTAGAAAATAACCCTGCAAAACCAAAAGAAAAAAATATATACTAGAGCTGTAAGCATAATGTGCATAAGATATATTTAGTTTGTGAACAAATTAAGTTCAGACTATAATGGATTTAATCTGTCAAACAAATTCAGATTTCATACCCGGTACCAAATGTTCAACCAAAAAAGAGGAATCAGCAAGAAAACAGTTGGCCAAGAATTCTGGCATGTGACTATGAAGATGCTGACCACTGTAATATACATAGCAACCACAAAATTGAAAAACAAAGGGATGAAGATATCAACATTGGTCTGATCCGTGGATGCCTGTGGAAGTTCAAGAAAAAATAAAAAGTTACAATTATATATATGTGCATACTTGAAATATGAAAATAATGTAAAAGTTTATATTAATATGAATTAATTTACTCCATGTAATGTAACATTAAGCACAGCATACTTGAGAGCTTTAAATTCTTACCCTGCTTAGAATCCTCCCTGATGGAGTAGTGTCAAAGAAAGACATGGGAGCATGCAAGATGCTATTAAGAATTTGAGAGAAGAAAATCTGTGCCGTCTTTAACCCCAAGATTGTAATTGAGTAGGATCTTAGCACTATAAAAACAACTGATACTGCACTAATTATTCCATAGATGGAAATAAACACAGAAGGATCAAAAAGTTCAGCACGATCAATCGCAGTTTCATATGCAAGCCAATAATCACTTGCCATCATAGTTGCTTGCCACAACACAGAAAGAATAAGTACTGTTGAAATTCCCCACCACCCAAAAGCCTCAGTGCAGTAGAGTTTATAGATGTTTAAGCTAACTTTTCCGGTTTCTCTTTCCTCCTCTTTGACAAGTTTAGAACTTCCATTGGCAGATTTTGGCTGGTCAAGTGAATTACTTTCGCCGTTGGTTTCTTCTCTGTTGCCCTTCGGAGATACCATTGGCCTGTCTGAATTTTCACTGGGCTTGCCCGCGCCTTGTTCTACGAGTTCCATAGAGGTTTCATGTGCAGCTACCAGAACACCGAAATCTAATCCGGAATCAAGTAGGTCATTGTATCTCCCTGATTGGACTATCACTCCATCCCTCATCACCTTTTTACAACCAATTATACACGTTAGAAACATAGAATAACTCACCGAAGATTGCAGGATTGGAAAAACTGAAAAAGAGACTTACCACTATACGATCAACATTATGCAGGAAGTCTACTTGATGTGTTACAAGAACAATGGTCTTGCCTTTTAGAGCTCCCCTTACACATTCCTGCATACAAGAAATCAAAACATAAATATTTGCTTAAACTAACAACAAATAGTTCCCTGCCAATATGTGCATCAAAGAACAAACTATTACTTAACAAAGAAGATAACCAACCTTAAATATTTCAGAACCAGTATGTGCATCAACCGCACTGAAGACATCATCAAGAAGATATATATCATTCTCTTGGTACACAGCCCTGGCGAGTTGTATACGCTGCTTCTGACCACCACTGAGGTTAATGCCACGCTCTCCAATCTCTGTCTGATCTCCAAATTCCATCATTTCTAAGTCTTTCTCCAAACAACAAACCCTGATAATTTCATTGTACTTCTGTCTGTTCATTGGTAAACCAAAGAGAATGTTTTCTTCAATTGTTCCATTTTGAATCCAAGACGTTTGCGCAACATAAGCAGTAGTCCCACAAACTTGAACCTGTTAACAAAACAAATAATCGTAAGAAAAAAAAGGCCTAATTATGTGCATAGCACTTATTTCTAAAAAAAATTGTAAACTTGAAATAATGATACCTTTCCAGAAATTCTGTGCATTTCGCCGAGAATTGATGCGAGAAGAGAAGACTTTCCAGACCCAACAGTACCAACAATAGCTGTGAGTTCCCCCTTATTAACCTTCAAATTAATATTTTTCAAGTCTGGTTCTTGACCATCATCATCCCAACTAAAGGTACCATCTTTAACATCCACAGCAATTACACCATCACACCCTTCATTCCTCTCGACCGAGTCATCATGTAATTCCCTGCTAGACATGTACCTATCCAACCTCCCAAGTGATACCAATGCCTGTGAAAGAGATATCATTGACTGAGGAAAAGTCCTAATAGGCTCCTGCAGGATCTTAAACACAGTTGTTGTAGTGAAAACAGTTCCTGCATCAAGTTTAACTCCAAAGAAAAGCGCTGTAGCGAAAGTTAGAGTTGATATCAATAAAGGAGAGCTCCACAACACAATAACATTGCCACAAATTGAGTACATAAACTTGGAAAGCCACCCGAATTCCGACCCGCGGAAACTCAAGATTCTTTTATTGAAATGCTCTTCCCATGCCTGAAACTTGATGACACGCATGTAATTAAGCATCTCATTCACAGCTTTCATCCTCGAATCACGGTCCATCATCGCTTTAAACTGGTAACCTTTGTTCTGTCGAGTTGTCACCACGATAAACACGAGGACAAGAAGAAGACAAATCAGTGCCGTGATCACTGAACCACCGAGACAATTGTAAAGCAAAAACAAACCGATAGCAACTTGAAATGGCATCATCCAAATGGCATGTAACTGAAGCATCATATCAGACAGTTGCTGTGTATCAACAGCCATGTAATTCACAATAGCCCCAACACCATGATCCTGCCTTGCAGAACAAGATAGTCTCAACCCCTTCTTATACAAAGATGTAATGAGTGTGCATCTTATAAGCATTCCAAGCTTCTGAGAGTTGAAGTTGAAATGATGAGTTGTCAAAACTTCAATAAATTTGGCTACAAGAAGAATCAACACCAGATAGTAACCTTCATACGGCGAGCTACCTTTCCCAGAAGTGAAATCAACAAAATCTTGAATGAGAACTGGTCCAACAAACATAACAGAGAGCTTAATAACAGCAAGAAAAGCAGTGAAGATTATCTCCTTCCAGAAACACCGAATCAACGTAGTTCTAACCGGATGCTTTGATCTTTCATCAGACTTAGGCCATTTTGATTCAAAGATAACAGACATTCTCTCAGCTCTATGCTCTGGAGAAAGGAATGGAACTTCATCAAGAGTAAGAGGTGACTTGTACCCTTTATTCAACAAAGGGTTTAACCAAATCCAAAAGGTCTTAGAAAATTGAGAAGCTGAAGCAAAACCAGTAGTAACATTTGGTTTATTCACAGCTGGATCATCAACATAATCATATAGTTTTGTTTCATGGTCATTATCAACAACCACTTGAGTTCCATCTCTTGACTTAACAACACCAGTGGATCCATTCACAGCAACAAAAACCAGAAAAAGCGAAATTGGTAGAGAAATGAAAGACACAATGTCATCAACCATAAAGCTGAACAAGTAATTTCCCTCCACAGAAACAAAACGTATGACACCAGAAGCAGCAAACAAAGAAACAACAACAAAATTCGCGATCCAATATATTCGAATCGACAAAGGGTGAACAACAGCTTCAAATTTTTTCACATGGATAATCAAGATTACAAGGACTAATTGAGTTATTGCTTGAACAACCCAAAATAGTCCATCAACTAGTTTCCATGGTGATTCAATTGAACTGCTAAACACTAAAATGCAAGCTACTGTATACAATAGAGTTAAAACAGCAGTAGCAATTAGAGTTAGCTTGAACCATATAGTTGTTTTTGTTCTCAAATCCCTAGTGGTACTTATAAGGGGTTTGTTAATTTCAGTGTTGGTTCCATTGGAAGAACTAAACCTAGAATAGAGTTTTATGATTGCAAACACAAATAAAGTCAACAAGAGTAAACCATCAACAGCTGAGAGAAGAGCTCTCTGAGGACATGGTGAGAGGAAAATGAATCTCAACCATTGAACTAATCCATATGCATGTTCATGTTCTTTTGAAGAAGATGAACATGATAGAGATGTGATCCAAGTTGAATCTAGAGAAGAAGACATGTTTGTGTTTATGCAGTTTGCAATAACTAACTCAAAGTTTCATCAATCTTCTCTCAAAACATCCCCTGAAAGAATCAACATAAAAAACATGGTTAGAGAAAAAAATTAATAAGATCCAAATGAATATTTGTAGCAATAATAATAATAATAATTAGCATAACGCAAAAACAAAAGTGATGAATGAATAAATAAGTAGTAAAAAGTTGTGAAAGCAAAAGGTACTAACTAGTAATTGATTAAAATGATGATGATGATGATGATGAATGAGAAATTAATAGACCAAACGGCTAAAAACACGTTTGGACCTTTATGACATAACTCAAAAAATTGTTTACCTTTGTAGTTTTTGTTTTTTCAGTCCTAGCTAGAAAAACACACCAATTCCAGCAAAGCGAATCTTTAAAGTTCACAGAGATAGGTTATTGGAACGATGTGTCATTCCTAAAGCCTCTTGTTACTTTAGAGGCTCAAGTTCCTTACCAGCTTTTGCTATCTAAACTGCATAATATAGATTAAGATATCTTTAAATATAAAGATTATTAGCTTTTATTCAAATGTTATATGTTTAATATTTTATGACATTATTGATGCTTTTGTCTTTAAAAAGGATAGAAAGTGAAACATTGTAACTACTATACCTATTAATATATATAATTAAAATTCAACCAAGTTTATTATTTAAATTAGAGTCAATTGCACATTTGAAAATTTATTTTATCAAGTTCACAAAAATATACTTTTTGTTAAATTAATTTTTTATTTCTCAAATTTTAAAATTGTTGTAATTTTAACCACAACATGTATTTTTAACTTTAACACTAATGACATGATATATTTTTAAATAGTGTGGTATATTAGACAAATTAGCGTGATAAAACATACGTAAATTTATATTTAACAATTTCATCAAATATTATAATAATATATTCATGTAATGATAAAAATAAATATTTTTAGTCTAGAAATTAAATAAATTACAAAAATATCTATTAATTTTTATAATTTCACACCTTTCATCTTTTTGTAGTTTATTTTTAAAATCTAAAAATATAAAAATATTTTTATTATTTTTTATTTTTTAAATATATGATTTTAATATCAATGAAGTGGATAAATATAAATGAATTTGTGTTTATCTCCATTTAATATCATTTCATCTAAAATCATGTTACATTTTGTTTAAAATTAAATTATATTGTATCATTATTTTTGAAGTTAAAAATGTATATTGGAAACAAAGCTGCTATAAATGTCCCATATATAGACAATAAAAATTAATTAAGAAATATAAATAATTGCAAAGAAAAAATCAACATATGATGAGACACAAATGTCAAATCTTTAAAAGGTAATCAAAGTATTAATGTGCAATAATTAACACATCTAATTATGAAAGATCCGCATCTTGACGGTTTTAAAGCAATTCTAGATTAAAATAAAAAAAGAATAAACCATCTTAAAGGTTGAAAAAACTAATCCAAAATAGTAATTTAATATTATAGCTTTACATGGGAATAACGAGATATTTAGGAGTATAATTAAGGAATACAAGAGTTCCACCTACTTCTTCAAAATAAAAGTTCCACCTACCCATTCACCGTGCTAGTCATGAGGTTAGGTACTGCAAAGTGCAAATCTAACTATCTATGTCTTGCTTTCATAAAAAAATTAAAATCGTGATGCAACGTGGGTTGCCTTTACCATTTTTAAGAGATGGAAAACCTTACTTTTCATTTTTAAATTAATCTATATTCATATTCGATATAATAAAATAATGTTCTCATTGGATACAGGCTCTTAAAATATTTTTGTCAAACTCATTTCCCATCCTCCTTCTTTTTCAAACTAGTTATATTCAAATTCTTCACTCAAAACTAAATCCCAGACTCCAAGTGCTTGTTTTTGGTGGCTGGAGTTTGCCTCAATACTACGTCGGCTAAAAACTCGTGTCTTAATTTGGACCGGTGAAATAATAATATATTTTTTAAAATATAATATCATTATAATTAAAATAAAAAATAAGATAATCTTAACTAATAATGGTTTCATACATTGAATATGGTCGTGCAATTATAACATATACCTATTAATTTACTTATTTGAAAATAAAATAAATAAATTTTAAATAATAAAAATGAGTTTTAGTTTTTTTATAAAAAAATCAAGTAATATTATAGAAACTACTAAATTCGTCTAGAAAAAGCAATGTCACATAATATAAACACAATCATAGTCGAGTTTAAAGATTAAAGGTACAAAAAATTACATTCATGCAATCCGTCGCTATAAAATTTTACATCAAACATAATAAAAATTACAAATACTAATATACACAAATAAGTTGTTTAAAAAAAAATACAATTAGTTATAGAATCAAAAATAATTAAAATAGTTAATTTAAAAAATAGACTGATAAAAGAAAATTATAAATTCGTGACAAAATAACTGTCATGAAATGTCTTTTTTGTTACATGAGTTTATAAGTCTAAATTATTTTGTCTTAAAAAAAACTTTTTACTCTGAAAAAAGTATCTAATCTAAACATACCATTAGTCAACGAGAAAGTCATGACAATTGCCATAATCGTATATGCAGAAATCGAGATAGAGAAAACAAACCAGAAATTAAAATAAAATAATAAAGTATGTATATGTATCATGTGAGTTAACCAGATTTTAGTAACAAAATCAGCGTCTAAGATAATAGTCAAAGGAAACCCGAAGGAAATTGCTCTTTGTTGATGATGAAATAATTAAATTGAATTATTAATCCTATAATTACAATGACCTTGACCGAAGACGAATTCTTCAATGGAATAAAATAAGAGTATTCCCTATTGCTAAGTAGTGCAAAATATCACTATCATGGAAAACATAACATAATTGACGTTCGTGAATGAATTGATCTTTGATAGAGTTTATTAAAATTTAAAAGTAAAATGTGTAATAGGCAAAATAAGAAAAATAAGTAGAAAACGGTGTATTTGAAAGGGAGAGATTAGCCGAATGAATGCAAAAGACAAAAGAGAGTTGCTCCAAAATCAACCGGCTTTTGTCAAAGTGGGTTTAATTTACGCAATTTTTGGAGTATAGTATTCAATATTCAATTATTACATGATATCAGTATTTATTGATAGACCCAATCGTTGGTTGTCTGCATCCATAAGAACAATCTTACTGTGCACAAATATATGAATCGTCCATTGCATTGCATTTTTTTTCTTCCTTATTGGTACAAACCACGTCATGATTATTATCTGGGTACTGCTCCAAGCTTTACACCCATTCATACAATTGGGACCATGAAATTTAATTTTTTTTGAACGAATACTAACCGGGGTGGTATACTTGCCGGTAAAATTAGTTTTTTTATTTTAAATTTAATATTTTTATGTGATACGATATTATGACGTATAATCATTTAAATATATTAATTATTTATATTGTTATTAATTAAATTATAAAAATAAATATTAAAACTGAATTATAATATCACAAGTATTAATTATTTAATATCATTAAATTATATATTACGTAATTTTAAAATATATTATATCATAATTTTTTTTAAATTAAAAAAATTAATAGAGAGACTAAAACTATTGAATTTTAAAATAAATGAACTAAATTTGTCAATTAATAAAAATAAGAAAATCAAAATTACAATTAAACACATAATTTATGTAACCACAAATTAAAAGTATTAGTTAGTCGATAACTCATTAACTAATTCAAATGTATAATTATTATATTTAAAAAAACATATAGTTTCAAGGAATAAATATATGGATAGCAATATAACTCGGACTCGCGGATACCCACCTAAATCCTGTTTGATTTGGATGGAAAAACTCCGCTTTGATTGTCTGCAGATGCGGAATTTCCCCGAAATTAAATTTCAGGAGCGGATACGGGTTTGGGATAATGATATCTACTCCGCACTCAAACCCGTTTCGCCAATAATATTATAGTAATTTTTAAAAAATTTATACATATACATAATGAATATACTTAATATTTAATTAAATATTAAAAATATATGATTTTATCTCTATATAAAATAATTTTGTTTTTTTATTTTTGTCTAATAATAATTATTTTATTATATTAATTATAATAGATATAATTTTTAAATTTATAATTTTATATATATTAATGAATGGGGTGGAGATGCAGATCAAATTTTACACCCGCTATAAAACAAATACGAATATGAATTTTCTCTAATTAGTCGCATACAAAATAGAGGAGACAACTCAATGATACATTGAATGATAAATTTTTGCAATTGAGTCAAACGCTTACATATGAAAGTGTTATTAAAGCTATAATACATTAATTATAATTTTCATGCACATCAAAAAATCTTTGACATTATTGTATAAAATGAAAAAAGGTTTTGTTTAGAACTTGAGCGAAACACGTATATAATTAGCCATCCATAGATTGAGCAGCAAAATAACTATATAAATAAATTGATAAAATAAAAATTCATTATAATTTTTTCACCGTTTGATGATTATGAAGATAAGTTGTTTCACATATCAATTTTTTTTTAATCATCCTATTCACATAGAAATGGATATTTCGGATAATCAAAAAATTTGATTAAGAAAAACATAAAATTTAATTAAATATTATTTAAATTTTGAATTCTGATGAAGTCTTAAATAGAACTTATAAATCAGTTGAGCCAAATTAGTTGGCTTTGTCGACATAATTAGTTAGATAATTCAAATATATAAATTTACCATTTATATGTGAATCTCATCTATTAACTACAATTCCTCAATATTTTTCTAATTTTTATGAGTAATAAAGATAGATTGCGTGTATCAGCAACAAAGTGTATCATCGATTTATTTTTAATAAATTTTCCCATAATTTATTTATGCATGCTAAGATATCAATCTATTTAAATTATTAATAATGAATTTTTCCAACCACTATTTTATGCATGTATTATTATGAGTTCGTCTCACTCACGCCACGGAAAGAAAACACCACAGTGTGGTGGGTTGCTGTCTGGCAAGTGTCTTTTTTTCCATCAAAAACTTTTTTTTTTTTTTTAAAGAAATTAATGTCTAGTGTGTCTACTCCAAACCTAGAAAACACGATGGTTGACTGGTTTGTATTAATTTTGAATTGCTTTTTCCTATTTTTGCACAACTTGACTATACTTTGTTGAATGGAACATTCCTATTGCGTTTGGCAAAATAAAAATAATAGACATGCACGTCGTAAGGCATGACGTCAGCATCTGCAAAATGGTCAAATTTTCTTAAATTAAAAAATTATTTTTTTTATTAAAATTAAATTATCAATATGCCATTTATGTATTAAATTTTTTGATTTAGTCAATTTTAATAAATACTATAATAATTGACATGTGAACAAATTAAAGAAAATTATTGGTAAAAAACTCATTATACTGATCCACATTATATTTTATAATAATATCTTTTGTTTTTGTATGTGTCAAAATTGTCTTTTATATTTGTAAATATTTACACTAATGATCCTAATTTCAAATCACACAAAATTGGAACTCTAAACTCTCTCAAATTTTTCAATAAATCTATATAATTTTTAAAGAATTTTGATTACAATAATCTTAAGAATATATATCCTCAATCAACTATTTAAAAAATAATTAAACACAAAATAATTTAAATGAGATATAAATCAGGATTCTTGAAATTAAACACGAAATTATCTTAATTTTGATGATGAGTTCACATAAAATTTTATTTTAATGTTTTTTATATGATTGATACAAAAATTCAAAATAAAATTTTAAAAATATCTAACTATAAATGATAAAAAAAATTTAAAATTAAAAATAGTTCAATATTATAATTTTTAAAAACATATCAACTAATTTATTAAAAAAATCAAACAATTAATTTGATATTTTTATGTAACTTAAATACTACATGATGTTTTCAACTAATATAATATGAGCATTGTTATTTCAACGTCAAAGCTAAACAGTGTAACTGAAACATAGTATAAAATACATACAAAATTAATATTAATTTGATTTAATAAGAGAGAAACTAATAATATCAAAATTTAAATAATGTAAAAATACAGTGTTAAGTGTCCAATTTTAATTTGTATTAAAAATATATATTCTCATATATATGAACTACTACTACATATACTAATTAATACACTATATTACTTTTTTCACAGCAGTATAACTAGTATTATTGAGCCACTTTATATTATATATCGTTAGACTAGATTATTAGAAAAAGTTATTGTCATGATTTTTTTTATTAGAATGCCATATTTCTTTTAAAGGCCAAAATATATTTAAAAAATATTCATAATACAAAGTTTACTAAGAATTAAAATCACAAAACCAATATCAATCACAAAACTGGACTCTAAACTCCCTTCACATAAAATCTCTAGTGAATTATGCAACTAACAATTACATGACAAAAAACCTCACATATATCTCAAGGACCATAAACACCACGAAGTTAAGCCATAACTGAAATTTACATCTTAGCTTTATGACATGTCGAAGACAATAATTTGATGGAAATTCTACTATTCACTTCAACACTTAAACTCTACACCTTTATATTAATAATAAAATTCACCTTTGCCCTTCAATTTTTTCTAATTAAAAAGCTTCAATAAAAAATAAGAAACATATTTCAAAAATAACACAATTTTGATTTTTTTTTTTTGCATTTATAAACTTCCAAAAAGAACTGCAAGCTTAGTTTTCATATTTACTTGAAATTACCAATACTAGTTATATAAAAAAATACTTAAAATAATATTTTGAATTTTGCATCATTTTAAATATTAGGTATTAAAAAAAGATACATACTCTGATGAACACGCACATGTCATCCAAATAAGGCAATGCCGCTTATCTCCCTACATTCCTTTACCACCTCCTTTTCCCATTCGAACAATTCCCTATGCTAACCACACCTCCCAACACCCCCTAATCACCATCTTTGCCACCATTGAATTTTTTTTTATTAGCCAAGTTAAAAATCCTCCTACCCAACACCCCCTAACCACACCTCCCATTTAACCCCATGTTTTTTTTTCCTTACATCCTCTCCATAAAAAAAATTTAAATAATAATTCAAGTTTAAAAATGTTACTTGTAGGAGAAAAAGCTATCAAACTGTGTTAATGAGAATAAAACGACCCCTCGTTGATAAATTTCGTTTTTTTTAACCAGACAAACAATTTCAAACTATATCCATCACAACTTTTCATAATGCAAACCTCCGTGGATTATTTCAAATGAGCATTCTTAAGAATAAAAAGGAGCACGACTCACCTTAAAATATAAAATCTTCGCATGTATCACCCACCAAAGAGTCATTTAGGTTACAACCCACAAGAAGACTCTTATGAAAATTAACCTTCAAACCATAAATCAACTCAAACAACAAAATAATAAAATTTATTACTCTAAAGTTTGCCTGAGCCTCTATAATCACAATATCATCCAAAAATTATAAACGAGAAACACAACACTCACGACTCAAATTAATACAATAAACAACAAACATACCCAACTTTGAGCCTCTATAATTACAACGAAAATTATAAATTAGAAACACAACACTCATGACTCAAATTGATACAATAAACAACAAACATACCATTCTAATAGCAGAACACATCAATAAACTAAAAATCATATTGTATATGATTTTTTCATCTTTATGGATGAGATGCTGACCTGATCGATGTCTATTTAATATACATACGAGATATAAAACTACTTTTGTAATAAAATCATACATATATTTTTTTAATAATTATTATTAATATTTTCTTTAAAATTTAATATCAAAATCTATTATTTTTATTTATATTTTCGCAGATATCAATTTTTTATATTTTAAATTATATTTTATTAGAGTAACAAAGTAAATTATTGTTTTTATTTTATTCTGCTGAGTTTAACTCAAGTCATATTTACAATAGAGATGTATGATAAGACAATATTCTGAATTAGTTTATTATATCATGTTGGTTCATCAAACATTAAATTTATATATAATATGATAATTTATTATTTCGTCTCTTATTGTGTCCATTAAGCGATGATAATAGATAATCAAATTCTAAGAATATATAACTGCTATAGTCATAACTTGTCAAGAAGTTGCAATTATCATTGTCACAAATTTGCAATTATCATTGTATCAAATATATTTAAACTATCATGTGAACTTAGTCTGTGAACTTAGTCTTTTCTTAAGTAAAAATAGTTCTTGAGTTTGAAGAGATAATTTTTTTTTTATTTTACTTTTTATAGAAGCAAATTTATTGTATTTGACGGAGCAATCTGTTTAACCAATTATTTTAGATGGAGTGAGTGCAATTTTAAATATTTACTACTCAAGTCCTGCTGTGAAATAAAAGAGCCTTATGATAAGGCAATAAAAATATAATTGGTGTATCTAGCTGGGG
>JBBPBT010000570.1:3170389-3206609 GCA_037974875.1 Cicer bijugum | reverse complement strand
TATTCTTTAGTTTTACTCTCTACAAAAAATTTCCTTTAGATTTAATTTTTTTTTACTCTTTATTTTATTCAATATAATATTTAAGCTTTGTTGAAATAATCACCGTAAATATAAATATGATATTATATTTTAAACTAAAATTAATATCATCAACATACTACTTTTTGATTAAGTATTAATAATTAATAACAATAGAAGAAACAGTGTGCTCAAAAAATGAGTATTTTGTTTTTTCACAAGAGAATATGAGCAGAATAAGATCTTCTCTATCTCTTCTCCCTCTATTTTCTGTGTTTTGAATTTTTTCAAACATTCTTTTTGTCTATCTCTCTCCAAATATTCAATGAATGGAGAGAAAGAATAGAGATAAGCTTATTTCAATATGAACACTTCATCAAAACACATGTAACTTTATTTTTTTTTAATTCTGTATTTTGATGTTTTTTTTTGTTCTTAAAAAAATTAGGTATCTTATTATAAGATTAGAAAGAACTATAGATTATCTTATTTTATGTTTAAAATAATTTATCCATTAGGAGTTTACATATAGACTTTTTTTTACGTCACATATAACTTTTTAGAATAAAAGAATTTAAAGGTATACTTGACTGCAATCATGATTCGATTCACAGACCTTGGGATATAGCCTTACTTTGAATTCTATTGTAAAGAAGCTTCCATCTATATATCATCTTTGCTTAGATCTAGAAGGACCTTATCAATGTTTGCTTTGTTAGATCTTGTCCTCCGTGGATGTACATGTACATTAAGTTCACTAACGAGTCCTATAAAATAAATAGACAAAGTAGCCTTACCAAACAAAATTAAGTCTTGATGCTTGTAGAGCTAAAATTGGAGGTTGAAGCATGGAAATTTAGACAATAGACAGGTTGTAAAGGGGTTGGTTGCAACTTATTTTTTAAAAACTGAATCCCGTTTTGGTTGTAACTACTATGTCCAAATTCCATCTCGTTTTGTTGTTTTGAATCATTCCCATCCTTTTCTGAACTTTCAGTAAGAGGTAAATTGAGAGAGAAAAAAAATGATAAAACTTTTTTTAATTGAGTGGAAAAATGTTAAAACTTGAGGAATCACGTACCAATGAGAGAGCTATCAACGACCAGAGAATTTTGTAGAGACCATTGGTAATGTAACACAACCTCAAGCAGAAAGATTGTCAGATAAGAATCCCAGTACATCAAGCATGCTTATGCAAAGCCACTCAAGACACCCCTCAATTAAATTTAAAAACTTAGAACAAATAATATACATGAAATTTGTACAAAATAATTTACATGATCCCTTAACTTCCAATATGAAACATGACACTTGGAGCAAAGGTCAATAATTAATTACATCTGCATTGTTAATTCTGACCTCTTGTGAATTTTTGTCAAGTCAACTAAGTGGCGCATGGTCGGCCTGCCATGAGGACAATTCCATGGAGATTTCAGCTCAGCCAAATGCTCAAGTATCTGAAACAAATAGAGAAAGCTAAAAACTCAGTCTGTAGGGCTGAAAATTTAAAATTCAATTTCCTTACATTGTGTCCACTAAACCAGATACTTAGTAAAGGTGTGTACGTGTTTTTAATTAAGGCTGAAAGGTGGTGCTAAAAGTAATGTGTTTTAATACCTTGTGCATTTCATTTCTTCCAAGTGCATCACCAATCATAATTGATGATCGACATGCCCGAGATGCCAACATTGCACGAACTCTTGGAGGGCAAATTGAATCCGAGGAATCTTGTTTATAACTACCAATTAGGGAACATTCCCCATGACCATCACCATCGGATAGGGTAGAGATCAGCTCCTTAACATCTGTTGGGAGAACAATGCTTATCATTAATCACTCAAAACATTTTTTTATTTCTTAATGATAATCTTCATTTCAATACATCATTCTGTGTACAAGTGATTCAGTGATTAAACAGAATCTCTAAAAATAATATTTAAACAAAAGAGGTGCCCTAGCCACTCGCAAGATTCAAATATGCACACGTCAATCTTTAGATCCAAGCTAAGGACCAGGAGTTTACTTGAGAAAACAAAAAACAAAATTTTGGTATCATGGACCTTTACGGAGGGAGATGGCTTTACTAGAGTTTAACCACATTATGAGTGTCATATAACATCCTAAAAGCATGTTCATACATAACACAGTGAATTTAACATTTAGCAAAAGTGAGTTGAGGATGTTAGCAATCATTTAGTTTCTGTGTCGAAGTGCCAAAGCCATCAAAAACCTAGATAATTGTTAAAAACCTTAATTGTCCTCTTGATATTATCCCCGTCCGGGTGAATGGCATCCCAGATTAACTAAAGCCATGCAAGTCAAATAGACTTTCCAGCTTGGCCTGAACCATCTTCCAAAAATTTGAAAAATTAAAAGAGAATAATGCAGATAATTAACTACATATGCAATGCCCACAAGATGCTTTCCCTTGACCAATCGTGAAATTGTGATTATATAACCTGACAAAATCCTTAAATTAGACATAGATAAAATCCACAAAATTCAAAGATTCTAACCTTCAACTCCAAACATAATGTTTTTACTGTAGGGGACAGACTTTAATTTATAACGGCATCCAGGTGGTGCATTTTGATCCTCTTCCAAAGTAAATCCATTCTTCCTGAAATCGGATATAATGCAAATGCCTGTTACTAACATTAGACCTTAAAGATGCAAATAAAAAGACAACTAATGCATGAAATATTTCATCGAGAAAATTTAACTCAATTTCAATGATAAGCTCCACAGAAAAAAAAAAAGTAACTCACTATAAGAGTGTCTAGATCAAACATAACGGCATTTCTAAAACGAACTTTCATAAATTATGCAAAAGTTTTCATTTCTAATGTGCATCCGCCAATTATAAAAGACACCACACAACCATTGTTAAAGACATTAGCTTACGGGAAACAACTAGTTGAAAAATTTGGGGATTCTCAAGTTCAAAGTTCGCTGCTTTGATTTTTGTTTAGCTTAATTATAATTTTGACCCTCCTATTTTAAAATTCAATAGTTTTGATCTCTCCCTCTGATTTTTGAACTAAAAAAAATGACGATTTAACATATTTTAAATGACGTGACATACAATTCTATGACATAGAGTCATCTAGATACATTAATTATTCATATGTCATTAATTAAATTAAAAATATGAAAAATTTCAGAAGTTGAAAGCTAAATTTTTACGGTGTTGTATTTCAATTTCATAAGTGTTAATCATTCTACATCAACGTATCATATGTAACGTTTTTTAAAACATCCCTCTTCATCATTTTTAGTTAAAAAAGTTAGATAGAAGGACTGAAAGTGTCAGACTTTTAAAATAAAGGAACCAATTTCGTGAATCAGTAAAAATAGAAGGACTAAAATTGCAATTAAGCCTTTTTGTTTCTAAGCCCATGAGGTGTTGCCAACTCGACAATTTTAGGAAAGACGCGGTCTCTTTTCTCAACAGTCAGCACGTCACAAGTGCATCTTACTATTAACGAGCATCATATTTTCCAAATATATCATATGAAATCAACTTCTATAAGTAATTGATGATTTGAATATATTAAATTTTATATGTGCATTTTAAAACAATTAAGGATCCGAGTAATGATATCAAACATAATAAATTCAATATAATATGCCTGAGTTTTTTAAATATCAATATATCATTGAACAACTATTAAAATTATCTATTCATTATCAATTAAGGCAGCAAAGGCCGGCCAGTGAATTGACTTTAGCATTGACACAATGGGGTGTTCTGAGAAAATCTATCAAGTCATCATGAGTGACACCCACATGTTGAGCTTTATGTGGTAGAGAAATTCATGACTATGCATTAGGAAATGATTTTTTAAGGTGACATTATGGTCATTTTTCACAAGGAAAAATAATCAATATGGTAATTTTGTAAAGCTTGCCATCTGATGTAACTCATTATGACTACCATACATACTAATTAAATGAGAAAATGAATAAGATATCACCATGCAGCATTATTTATGCAGTGAACAGTAGTAAACAAGAAACACAACCAGTCTGACTGATGCAGGGTTGATATTTTTGAATCCTGTTAATGAAATCTAGTTTCTGACAATAAACCAAAATACGGAAATTAACATATTACCACTTGTTCAATATAGCTCTAGCTATACCTGATTATGTCCATGTGAATTGAAGCAACTATTTCTTCTTCAGGGGATAACTCCAATCTTATTGGCCTACATATGCACCTTTATTGGTTAAATTTACATCATGAACAAATAAAGAGGAGAAAAACTACTTTACATGCCATCTAAATAAATTGTCTGTTTACAATAAGTGATTGTGCTTTTACAATTAAAATTTATACTCTAAGCATGGTGTGTAACTTCATGTGCTTTACCAATCAAAATTTATCTTCGTCACAAGTAGTTTCATTTTACCATGTTATTATTGGCCTACTGTCCCCTCAAGTCCAGATGGAAAAAAGAATGCTTATCAATAATGACCGTAAGAGAACAATGATGTAAACTCCTCACCTAAGCAGAGGTTGCTGGTTCAATATGGTTGATTGGGAGAGACACTCAAAATTGTATTTCTCGTCAGCAGCATGCTGAAAATAGATTATTATCCATCACAAATTGTGTTTTCGAAAAGAAAAAAAAAAAGATACAAAATTAAGCAAATAATGCATTTATATGGATTAATCATTCAAGGGGATGGTGGAAGAAACTGCAGAATAATTCTTGACCCACAATGAATAAACTGCATAATAACTTCCAAAAACATAGTGGAAGTTACCTGATCCACAATGAATAAATCTTGGTCCAATTTACCAATGATAAATCCAAGATTGAATTGTCCAATCACCTGTTAAATCATAATTTGAAAGTAATCAGCTAATAAATACATGATAAATTTAATCTGAAAATGTAGCATTAATCAAGCAGCTAAAGATTCAAATATGACTTTAGTATGATCGATTAGATATGCAGATTTTGTATTTCAAAAACATTGGTTTGGGCTTTATAATGGAAAAAAACATAGAAAAGCTTATCTTAGTTTCACTTTCCCCACTTAGTAAGTTAGCAAACAACCAATCAGCATAGCGACATCCAATTTACAAAAATAGCAAACCTTCCACATGGACAAACCAAACCTTGCATAATGAAGAGATTAAAGACCTTCCGTAATAAAGAGATTAACGAACTAGTATTGCTATTTCAAGTTTATAAAATTACAATATGAGTCATACTAACAACCTTCATTCTGCTGAAGTCTTCCTTCTTGAACAACCTTTCAAGTTCACTGGCCGCCGCTGCTAACACTCTTTCTTTCTGCTGTTCAATTTCTGGCTGTGAAAGTTCCATAGTTGCAGCCATATAGTGCCTATAAATAATTATGAGAAAGAATAAGCATATATATGATTTCCTATTTTATAAAGAGACTTCTGAAATAAAAACCTTTTGCCAATAGCTTTTCCATATCTGTATTGGCTGGATTGCATCAAAGAAAGTAACTTCTCTCTCCTACTCTTAAGGTCTTGAAAAGAAAATTGCATGTTGGAGAATATCTTCTGACCAGAAGACTTAGGAGAATCTAATTGTACAGGCAATGAACGAACCGGAGAGTCTGAGACCAAAACATGCTCTGTAGTATTGATCAGATCATTTCTAGATGGTGTAGTTGATGCAGTATCAGCTAGATGTGTTTTATCCTCTTGATGTAGTTTCTGCAAAACATTATATTGAAATGTGAAACTAAAAGAGAAAGTGGCAGTTTTTTCCACCCTTTAATTTTTTGATAAAGAATAAATTTTGTTGGAAAGAAAATGACAGTACCAAGGAAAGGAGGACTGGTCTTCTCCTTTTGAAAAAGCAATATAAA
Organism: Cicer bijugum; assembly: GCA_037974875.1. Taxonomy (NCBI): domain Eukaryota; kingdom Viridiplantae; phylum Streptophyta; class Magnoliopsida; order Fabales; family Fabaceae; genus Cicer; species Cicer bijugum. Next base: position 3,200,732 of record JBBPBT010000570.1, on the reverse strand, counting down.
AATGCTCAGTGAATACGGGGTAAAGACGTTAAATGAATAATGATCTAAAACAAAAATTTCTAAAATTACCAATTATAATGACAAAATGTCAAATAATTCTATAAATCAACAGTTGTCAATCGCAAATTGCAAAAAATGGAGGTTTGTTTGAATTCCACTACACTACTGACACTGTGCTATAGCGCATGATGTTAAGCAACATTTTGTACTAAATAGCATATTGTGGAACAATGACGATTTGTTTGAATTCCGCTAAACTATAGCACTGTTATAGCCGCTATTTGACAAACACATTCAACAAAGAGTAAAATAGCATGCTTAGCTATGCTTAGAGAACTATAAGTGTAGGCTATATCAAATTTTAGCAAATCAAACTAATCTTTGAAATGCTTGGCTGCAAACCAACATACCGTGTTGAGTTCCCTGTCAGTAGAGTCATCACTAAAAGACACCGAATTTTCACTCTTGTGGGCGATGCTATCAGGATCAAGTTGCTGCAAATATTTAATCTCACTCAGCGTAGAAGTTTCATTAATTTGGTCCAAATGAAGTGATGATCTTGTTATCAAGTCATCTGTTTCAGTATTTGCAGTCTTCAATCGACAATGAGAAGCTTGATTTCTAAGGACGGGCACTTCAGATAAGGCTGTAATGATGTCATCACGTTTTCTTTTACTCACTGCAACAAAATTGTTAAGAGTTAACTGAACATGTTTTGATGGTTGAGATGAATATTTATTAGAAGAACCCCTGCTCTCAGTTGTCCTTGATGCACTATGAGTACATGTTGGCTGTCTTCCACTCTTATCACCCTTTAAAGTGTTATGCACTCTGAGTGTAAACTCCTGGCCCATTAAATCCTCACCACTCTCCCGAATCAACTCTTCTTCAACATGTGAGAATAGACCATCATCAGCACATTCAGAAGCATTTTTGGAATCAGTAATACATGTCTCATTATTCTTATTGTGAGATATACTATCGTTATTGCAGTCAATATTATTTACATCCTGAGAAATACTACCAATGTTGCACTCAGTATAATGCTCTTCCTGAGGAATCACACTGTTCAGGGATGCTGTTTTCTTTACGATAGGAGACTTCTTCTGAGGGGAACCTAACTCAAAACAGTCTTCTTTTACAGCAGGCTGCATAAATTCATTGACAGCATAACATGCACCATTGGGAGAATAAATTTGTTGTAAGCCCTCTCTCAGGGATTGCAACAAGGAAGTTTCTTCAGAAAAAAATATTTTCCTCTTATCAGGAGTCACATTGACATCATACACTTTCGTTGGAACTGTAAAATTAAAGATTGCAATGGGATATTGTTTAGAGTTTGCACTTCTATATAACTCATTCACAAGTTTGCTGACTTTCGGCATATCCACTGGTCTACCATTGACAAAAAAATACTGTCTATCTCCCAAATTCCTTCCGTTGCCCTGTCCAGGTTTCGAAAGAAAACCATCAACTTTGCAACTCTCAGATATGCATAATGCCATCGGCTCCAAGCAATTGAAAGTGTTCATGCCAAGCACTGTAATGATGTTATCTTTTAGGGAATCACTGCCTTGTGTTTTAAGTACCACAGACCTTGCATTTTTGCCAGTCGTGTTAGTGCAGCCAAATCGAACACCTTTTGCTATAAGTGCATATGCCTAAAGAATACGAGTACTCATCAGAAAATATATCACATTAACAAACTCATCGAAACAACCAAAAAACAAAACGCAACAGTTTCAGAGAATAACACACAATCACTCACATTCAAGAGAGAAACCAACTTGCCATATTCCTTACGTATGTTACGCTTAAATTCTTTGCTTCGTACAGGAAGATTGGAGAACAACTTTTTAACTGTGACAGTTGTTCCAATTTGCCGCGCCGTTTTCTTTTCAGCCACAAGAACACCAGAATGATCAAATGACAAGTGTGTGGCAACCGGTTCGTTGACTGTTCTCGTTTCAACGGTCAAGTTTCCAAGAGCACAAAGAGAACTCAGTGCTTCTCCTCTAAATCCAAAAGTAGTCAGAGATTGAAGATCATGAAATTCAGATAATTTTGATGTATGATGCTTGCGTGCAAGAACCTGCAATAACAACAAGGCTATAAACTCAAACCCTAACACAGTAACACTACTTTTATTTTTTAAGGTTTTCACGTTTCAGTGATGATGATATTATAATACCTTGAAACTGTTTGGAGAAATGCCGCAACCATTATCGATGACCTGAAACCATTCTTCGCCGAAATCTTTAAGAGCGATTTCGATGCTGGTTGCGCTGGCGTCTAAGCTATTTTCGACGAGTTCTTTAATAGCGGAGGAGAGGTCGAGGATAACTTGACCGGCACAGATTCTGTGAACGATTCCCTTAGCAATAGGTTTGATAACTTGAGATTCAACCGGCATTGCTGCTGCTTACACTCGATTAACCGAGCAAGCGAATCCACGTGAAAACTGTGAAGAAAACCAGCAAAATTTTGGCGCCAAAATTGGAGCGGGAACGAAACAGAAATTGTGAAGAAAAAGGAAATAGAATAATGTTTGGGGGTTCTCTCTCCTCCGAATACGATCTAAGGTTTTGCCAGTCAATGTCCCTCAACCAATCCAATGATTCAGTTTGTTAAGGCTCTATTCACTAAAAAAATGAGTCATTTTTTTTAATGAATTGTGTCTAGATTTAATTTTATTTAAACATAACAGTTATGTTGCATCAAATGCTCAATGCTACCATTCAAATGTCCAATGAAGTACCATTGCAACAATGACAATTCTTCATAGCAGTTTTATTAGATTGATTGTCATTAAGAATATATTATTTTCTATATGTGGGATTTGTCAAAATAAAGGAGATTATGATTTGTATTTTATTCTCAAATTTTTGTTATTTCTTTAGATGTCTCTATAGGAGGTCAAATGGATTTCTCATCTCTAACATTTACTTTCTTATTTTCTTATATATATATTTTGGTTAGGATGACTTTGTATCCACATGCTATTTCATGTTGCCAACAAAATATGTAATTCAAGTTATATTTTAAGCACTAAGTTTTTTTGTTACACTTTAAAATTATATTTTGGTATATGTTCTTTCTTAGATAATCTTTCTATTATCTTGTGAAGTTTTAACCTTATTTTAGTTTCAAATACTTGTAATCTTTTAAACTGATTGTGCTTAATTGGTCTTGGGATGATATAGTTGAAGACATTCTTGAGTGGATAATGATTATCACAAGGGTCATTGTCATTCTTAGTTACCTTTTCATGATGACAATTGGTTGTTAAATATTTATCAATCCATTTCATTAAGATTCAAGTACCTCACGTTGAATTAATAAAAGCACCTCATGTCACGTATGGAATATTTCAATGCATTTGCATGAGCACTACTACGTACTGAAACTCTTGAGGGTACTCGATTAGAATCAAATTACGTGAATATGATTATAATGTATATATTCTTGCAGAAATCTTAATTTTAGTTTTTAACTACCAACTTTATGATTTCAATAAATCTGTTGTATTCATATTGTGATTTTTATTAAGTGATCAAATAGTTTTGGTTTAAAGTCTATTTTTACTTGGTCTATTTATTTCGTAGATAGTAGTGTATCTACAATCGGATCACCCAATTGACTATAGAGAAAAATTCACAACTTTAAGTCAATATGAATATTAAATTATTAATCTTTTGATATTGTAACATAAATGATCAATCATTTAACTAAATAAGTAAACAATAATTTTCACATATATATGTTACCTATGCATCGCACAGTTCAATAGCTAGATAAATAAAACATTACTTTAGTCCAAATATATCATACAAAATTATCACTTTTCAAACTTTTATTAATACAAAAACCACATGTGTCTAATATAAAGCAAGTGATAGACCACGAACTCAATCCTCATATAACATCCCAGGTGCATTTTAACATAAACACTCCACAAAAATATTTACAGCCAATATTAAACCGAATTGAACATTGACAAGTTAGAATAATCACATTCCATAATGGATTTGCAGTTAGCACCAGTACCACATCAAACATAATTACGATGTCTAATTTTCCATATGGAAATTACAAATACAATACCATAAAATATATCTATGAAATTAGCAAAATAAAAACTATTTTATTTTGTATGTACTGATTTAGTATTTACAAAAGGGCATCTCACAATGCCAGGGGAAGAGGAAAAGAGTTGGATCAGCAGGGTCACTAAAAATAACCTTTTATCTCAAAAGATGGTTAGGAAAGGAAAAAAGGGAACCGTTATGCTATAATACATTTAAGGCAGGACAAATGATGGAATATATTCTAAGTAATAAATTCTAAACAGATAGCTTTACATGAAATAGCTCAAAGATGTCTTTTTTCTCGAGCCACCTTCTCCATATAAGTCATTCCATTGGAGTAGTTCGTTCATATTTGTTGACTCAGACGACACACTCGCACACACCTGTGTACACGTCACGGCACATTACACTTTACAGACCACAGAAAGGACTCAAACTCAATAATGTAATATGCAACAATCAAGAAGAGCAAATAACTGTTTTTGTAATCACAGACCCTTGTAGTAGCTCCTTCAATTTAAATTGAAAAGCCTTAAACAACAGAATGAAATGAACATACCTGCTCATGTGCATATCTAAAATCTTCCATCTTTAAGGGACGAATGTCGGCACTGCCACACAGTTCAGGTAAAGGTTTGTTCTCAGCCAACGCTGAGCTTCTCTCCTGAAAGATATTTCACGTAAAGGTGAGGAAGAGATTACATGGATAATTGGCTTTTCATTTGCTAAATTAAAAAGGAGGTCTTCTACATTACACCTTCAATATTAAAGTGAAGTAATCCACGCATTAGAATTTCAACCAGTCCCATTGAAACAGAAGTAAAGAATGACAGTCACAAAACACATTCTACAATAAAGTGGCATCCGAAGTTGACCTCCAAATGAGCTCAATGACTGTAATAGTTAGTGTATACCATTCTCAGCCAAATAAGTCCCTCGTTGAGAGAATGATTTGGGAATGATGTTGGTCCAAGTGAGCGAGGGACTGATGTTGGTCTTTTTTGTGGAATAATTCAAAAGGAGTGATGATTTGTCACAAAAAACTTATAAGTCAGCATCTTTCGTTCTTGTATTAAATTTGGGTATAGTTACTAAATTGGGTTGAATTGAAATTGTGAGAGACTGAATTGTTGGGTCTTTAGTTCTTGTGACAATCGTAATGCAAAATCAGAGTTTTATCAATCACTTCTCCATTGTATATACTTCAGACTAACTTTGATGAGCCATAGGAATGTTGAGCGCTCCCTCCCCCCAAAAAAAATTTCTAGGCAGAACAAATTACTCAACAAAACTAGGTTACTTGTTATTTATAGATGTAACATTAAAACTCATTGCATTAACAAAATTATTCGAACAGCACTCAACTGACAAAGATTTTCAACTTCAAGCACATACTCATACAACATGTAACGAAACTTAATGCAATCCCTGAGCACAACGAAGGCAAAACAACGACGGAAATCATGAAGATTTCAACCAAGAAAATTATATATGAACAAACCTTCTTTTCCTTCTCCAAGATCTCTCTTATTGGACAGTGTGCTGCTGTGACGCACAGATTCTGCAATCAAAATATAACAATAAGAATATTATCTAGAATTATGTGCAAAATTCTTGGGCAAGCAAGAATGGATAATCAATATATATTGAAATACAACCTTTAGGTCACTTCCGGAATATCCATCAGTCATATTTGCTAATGCTTCTAAATCAACATCAGACGCCAAATCTTCTTTTGCTAAAATGACTCTCATAATTTTTTCTCTGTTTGTTGCATCGGGCAAATTAACCATCAATCTAGACAAATATATATGGAAGATCATGAGTTAGAATAAATCTTATCTACAAAATATAAAAATACACGAAATCAAACATAACATGTTTACCTTCGTGGAAGCCTCCTAATAACAGCCTCATCAAGATCAAAAGGCCTGTTTGTGGCAGCAAGAACAAGTACACGCTCTCTATCTTTTGTACGCAGACCATCCCAATTGACCATAAACTCATTCTTCATTTTACGCATTGCCTCATGCTCACCAGGATTTTCGCGTCTCCCTAACATACTATCAACCTGCGACAAATACCAGAACAATAAGACTCAGATTACTGAAATTAAAAAAACAGTACTAGCAACCATAACAAATTGGAAATTTGAGCAGATTTAAAGAATATACAACTGAGGTGTTCACTAAAAGAAAATGCTAAACTTTAGAACTTTTGGTTCAAATCAGTGCCTGCATAAACACTGAAGGATGTCTAACTGCCGCTCTCCTGCAGCTTCACAACTTCCAAGCAGCTTAGCCTTTCTTTTGACCACAAAATCTTATTGACCAATGACCAACTTAGAACTTAGAAGCCTACTATAATTGTCCAATAAAGACACCTACTCATACAATCTATTTGGATTCTCTTAATCAATAATGGATCTTTTCTGTAAGGTAGATGAGAAAAGTGGAAACTCTAGCATGAACTCAGCCTAACCAAATAGCCCTTACAGGACATTTGGAAGGTCAAGGAAACCAGACATGATTTCAGGACTTCGAGGTATTTTTAAATCATGTGAACAGTTGAATTTCATCAGTTTTGGGTAAAACAATAAGAAATAATGAACTTCAAGCAGTTAAATTATGTCAATTGACACCACTAAGATTCCAGTTGTGTGATCTTGAACAGGAACTCAATTGATTTCTGTAGCAAGATATTTTTGGATGGTAAGCTACTTTTTTTAGAGGCACAAAGAAAAACGCAATCAAATAAAGGAAAATTGTGAAAAGGGCATCATGTACACTCAGCTTTTGTATGTTTCCATGTCACAACAGTGACATAAGCATAACAATACCCTCTAAATTGTAAAAATAATTTTTTTATAAAAAAAGTAGAACTAAGGAACGATATAAATGACAAGTTACACCAACCTCATCAACAAAAATAACGCTTGGAGCAATTTTGCTAGCCAGAGAAAAGACTGCTTTGACATATTTTTCTCCTTCACCAAACCACTGCAACAAACAAAATAACAGCTGCCTGTCATTGAAGTATAAAAGAATATCAGCAGTAGAATAAAAGTATTTGAAGTTGCAACATTACCTTTGAAGTAATGCTGGACATGGAGATGTTAATAAAATTTGCCCCAGCTTCAGTTGCTACAGCCTTTGCAAGCATTGTTTTTCCCGTGCCAGGGGGCCCAAAAAGCAATATTCCCTTGCAAGGCTATATAAGAAGTAATTGCAATGAGGTACAGACACAGTGGGATCCACTTAAAATGTGCTCCATAAATCATTTAAAGTATATATATAGCATTATTAGTAACTAAATTTCCACCTTAGTTAGTTGCCCTTTGCAAAACAATTCAGGCCTTTGAAGAGGAAGCATAACCAATTCCTTTAAGGTGTCCTTTACATTTTCTAAAGCTCCAATATCATCAAATGAGACCCCAATATCAGTTGGTGGAATAACATCAGCAAGCAGTTTTTTCTCAAATTCATTCTCAGTAACTACGTCCTGGATAAACAATTCAATAGATATGGGTATTAATCTCGTGATTAAAACAGTGACAGCGAAAAAGAACCAGATGTAAATCAGTACTGCAAAATACATACTCCACAAAATAGGGTGGGAAAAGGTATAAAATTGTTGATTGTCTAAGTTAAATTACCTTCAGTGATTTTTTTACACTCTTGTTCTCATTTAGAATGCCCTGTAGAATGTTAAACCCATATTGAATGCTGCACAATTGAAAAGTAAAATAGTATTAAAAAAAGATAGAAAGCTTTATTTTATTGTTTTTGCTAAATTTGTTAGCGGTTACATTATGAAAATGACCATGATGAGAACAACCTCTCAGCAGATATCAAAGGCTTTGAATCATTGAAAGAAGGTTCAGATGAATGCATAAAATGGTAACTTATAGCCCAGCCAATAATCTTCTCCGCATCTAGTAAAGGAGTTGAGAAGATATTATCAGTAACGTGATACCAAATCTAAATATTTTAATACTAGCAGGAAACATAACTTCAAATATAAAAAAAAAAAAAAAAAAAAAAAAAAAAAAAAAAAAAAAAAAAAAAAAAAAAAAAAAAAAAAAAAAAAAATAATAATAATAATAATAATAAAAAAAAAAAAACTAACTTTCAGTTGTCAGAGTTTGATCTTTGATGCAGAGAGTGTCAAGGTCAGGGCAATCCAGTTCAAACCTTTTGAGAACCTGAACCATTAGAAGAATCTCATTAGAAGTTTGACAAATGGCAAGGCCAAAAACAATATTGGGTAAAGCCAAAGCTAAGTTTTCACTCGAGCTGTTCATATTATTTGAAAAACCAACATCAAGTGGATCATTTTATTGTTTGCAGAAAAGGTTTATGTATGTTTAGTTGTAGGACTAAAGGGTGTCAAGAAGAGCTTATTTATAATTTATTACTTGTGTAAGTGTTAGGAAGAGCTTCTAAATATAGCTTAAGACGTGTCTATTAGCTATTTTGAGCTTATTTTTGTGAACTCCTCAGAATAGCATATAGAAATAGCATATATAGAGGATATGGATAATTTATCCTCATTTCCTCTTCGATTGTAGAAACAACTTGTACATAAACTCTTAGCCCTCTAAGGAAAAATGCAAACTAAACAACAACTATATGGATGACCAAGATGAGTAGCCATAAAAAAAGCAGGAAGCAAAAAAAAAAAGGGAAATTTATCTACAGAAGCAATGATTAAAATGATATTCAGAATTGTTAAGCCCACGAGAGGAAATTTCACAAAGCAAGATAATGTGATGCTGCATACTCCAAAGGCCCCCCACACCCCATAGATAATCTCATTCTCATCCACGAACAAGCACAAAAGTTGAAAACATAATAACAGCAACAAGAGGAAGCATAGTGATAAAGAGTAAAAGGAATATTAAAAATTGCCAGGAGGTATAACAAGACTCACTGAGCGAATGCTGACAACGTTGGACTGAGCTTTCATAGTTTCTATATCACGTTCTAGCTGCTGCTTCCAATCAGAAATCAAAGCCTCATCCTGTACAAGGTTGCAAGTTAAACAGATACATGAACTATCTCGTACACATCAATACCATTAATTGTATAGTAAAATTAAGTTAAGATACCTGAGGCAGCTGTATTGTAACTCTGTTTGGGAAAAGCCTATTGAGTTGCTTCATTACTTTGGGGGTTTCTTTGCTCCTATCATGCAGTCTAGTAAAGTTATCCTAAACAAACCAAATTGTAGTATAGATTGATAATTGATTTCATGAAAGAACCAGAAACAACCCATCTACAATACGGTATATTGATATTAACCAATATTCAAAAGTATGAGGAACAATATTGTATATTGATATTAACCAATATTCAAAAGCCATAAAAAAAAAAAAAGAGGGTGTAGACTGTAGACGAAGATAAGCACTTCAACTTTCATATTAGAACTACAACAATCAAGGAATGAGGAGCAATGCCTATGATTATTATACCGGAAAAGCAAGATCAAGTAGTGCTGTCTGATTGCCTCCAAATTTTGTAAACAGAAGGCTGCCAGGTTGGGTCTGCAAGCATAAATATGCAATCATCAGATGCAGCAGCAATAACTTCCCTGTAATCATGATATATCATATCATTACACTCAAATGCTTGCTAACAAATATAATCAAACACTACCTTCTCCTTACGATTGTCCGGTTGGATATGTGAACCAATTACTACAACATTCGGTGGCAAGTTACCGAGTCTACTTTTCAAAACTTCTGAGTTCCCAGCCACACCCTTCTCTATATCTTTAATGAACACCACTAGTGCTCCAGTTTTACTCAGATTAGAGGCAATCTATGTTCACAACAATAAAAAGGGTGTTATGTGTAGTGTTCAGGAACGGATAGATACAATACAACTTTTGGACAAGTATAGAACTGGGACCACCTCAAAGATTTCACTAACAGCAATTTTGCTAGATTCGTCCCCTCCACAACCATCTACCAGTACTAAATGATTGGCTGTAGAACAAATGGTGAAGTTTTAAATGCATTGCATATTGCAGCATACAACATACTAGTATGCAGCTAATAGAACAGTAGCTCAATCAAATATTGTGAATTACCAGCACAAAAGAAGCCACGGTCATCTTCACAAAGGCCACCAAGATCGTTTCCATCTGGAATTGATTTCTCAAATCTAACCCCAATTTTGGAACACCCATTATTTTCAAAAGCGAGGAGAACTTTGCCCCGGCAACCATAACTCGGCCCCCTGCTCAATATAGCAAGACAAAAAAAAACATAAATTCCACCAAGAACAAAAACAAACTAAAGTGGAGGTAAAAAACCAGAAATAAATAAACAAACAACAACAACCAAACCCACTGAATCGGCTAAATGTATTAAACAATGTCATATATCATATCTCTTTCCAGCTCATTTATCTCTAGGTCTTTCATAATAGTTTCTCTCAACGTTTTTCTAGGTCTTCCTCTACCTAAAAAACCCGCCATTTGATCTACTCTCTTGACTACAAAATCTACTAGTCTCCTCTCCACATACCCAAACCACCTGAGTCGGGTTTCTACAATCTTTTCTACTATAGGTGCTACCACAACTCTCTCTCTAATGTTGCATTCCTAATCTTATCTCGTCTAGTCTTTCTACACATCTAACGCAACATTTGCATCTCTGCTATACTTATTTTATCCTCATGTTGGTAAACAGAAAAGCCTGCAAATTGAAACTCTCTTGAAAGAGCCATGAGGAATGTACGAGAGAAAAGCCAATGCAAGAATTTTATCCCAAGTAAACCAAGAACTTAAATCATATGCATTTTCAACTCCGAATAAATTAGTTGGAAAAAATACACCAATGACAACATCTGAGCTGAACAAAGTGCACTCCAAAGTGAAAATTTTCAAAAGTTGTAACATCTGCAAATGAGGGACCTACTACTCATGAAAATTTTCCCAATGCATTAAAAATTACCTAGAAGGAAAATCTTGCGGTGATGAGACAGCAGAAGGGAAATCACCGACAAATTTTACCCGATCACCTGCAAATAATGTAAGCATCATATCATTGAAGGCATCAATAGATTATAGAATGACATCTAGCATATAGAAAAGAATAACACACCAGCTTACCTGTTTTAAGAGTAATGCCTTTTGACGATGCGGTAGAAACTTCTTGCTTCACAATAGCCGGTGAACTTAATGAGGAACCACCTATAATTTGGGCATCAACACTAGTAGATGGTCTCTTAAGCGGTAATGTAATAGCTTGAGTACTTCTCTTAGTAAACACAGATGGCCTTTCAGGCCTTGAACTTTCTTTGGTAGAATCGACATCCTTCAGTGGTGCTCGCTGAAAAATCAATTGCACAATCAATACAATTGTGTGTAGAATATTGCTCATTTTAACACGAAAAAATTCCAACAGAATCAAACAGACAAGAAAGCCAATAAAGACCATGGTCAAGGAATGAATTTTATAAAATTCTTAGACTGATATGGAATAATCCTACAAAACCTCCATAAACATAACAAAAGAAGGATATCTTAGAAAACATACCCCGGGAGGAGAGAGATAATTCACAATTAATAGCCTCGCACCAAAATATTTTGCAAGTGCCTTGGACAGAGTCTCTTGATATATTTCTGAACCTACAAAAGAATCATATATGATGAAAGCACTCCTAATTTAGGGAGGATTTTTTTTTTTATATAAACAATAATGATGGAATTACCTGCAGGACCAGATAACAATATCCGAGGGGACAACGACGGAAGGTCTGAAACAAATTTTCCAGAGCCATTGCACTTCAAATGAATGTACACAGAAGCAATCAAAACATTCTTTGTTGTATCACTGTAATAATGCAAGTCATCATAACCAGTAGAATAAATTTTATCTATCTCAAGGCAGTAACTACAAGCAATCCTACCCAGCATTATAGCAACAAAAAATATCAAGGTAGTTGTAGCTTACATCAAACTCTGACCACACAATAGGTATGTAAAGCCATGGTATCATACTACAGGAAATCAAATAAGAAAAAGTTATTAACAAGAAGCAAGTATTTGCACCTTAGATAATATGGGAAACTTTCAAATGAAACATCGATATTCTCAGCACAGAGAATTCTCAACCGTAAATTATCCGTCGAAACTTGTTTCTTGGGCGGTGCCAATGCTGTTGGGGTATCAACATCTTTAAGGAGTTCCCTTAATTCCTTACGTTCTCCCAATATCCTGGCAATGTTGCCACTTAAATCAAATGCAGGACATGATCCAGAAAGCTTGTGCAATAATGGTCTCAAGTTGCTGGCAGGAGCAGTCGTCTTCCCAACATCTGCATCCACACCAGCATTGACATCTAGAGAGTCAACCTTAGGATCTTCATTAACAGTGGCAGAGGACAGAAGACCAGTTTCTTCAGAAGAAAAAACTCCATCCGATTCTTTATGATTGGTGCTCTGCTTCACTTCAGTGTTTGGCGTTTCATCCCCATTACTGGCAGGTAGTGATGAAACGTCAATGTTCTGTTGCAAGTTCATGCTAGTGTTACCAGGAGGTGGAGTGACAGATAATTCTTTATCAAGATTAGGAAAAGAAGCTAATATTGAAGCTCCAGCAACAGCCGACAGGTCTCCAGATCTAGCATCAACTTGCGTTCCAGTTATTGGAGCACACTGGGCTTCTAAAATATTCACAGGAGAAGGTACATTGGCACTGGCAGTAGTGATATTATTATTATTACTGAGCTGCTGAAAGATCTAATCCAAGCTAAGGAACCCATTAGATATCAATGAAAGAAAATTAAGAATGAAAAACGCGGCAGTTTGTCATATAAATACATAAACCATTACTTACTGGTATTTTGCAAAGGTGACCACAGACAAGTAAAAAATGAAGAAAGGAGCAAGAAGAACCGAAAGAAAAAAAAAAAGACAAATTCTTCCCATGGAACCATATCTAAAGGATACATAAGCTTCCTTTCCGGAAGAGCCAAAGACAACCTCATCACCTCCACTTAAAATTAGCCGGGATTTCTTACCATATGACTTCCCGTTAACTTGCACAGCACCTTTACTCCCTACGATTTCAAGCAATGCAACAGATGAACTTCCATGCTGTGCAAACTTACATATAATACAAATAACAACCGTGGTTAGTAATCTATAAAACATATAAACGGTTAACAGTAATTTTCTTATGTTAGGACAATTTTAGGAACATCTACCATAAAAGAATTGTAATTCATTCTTTTCAATGATAGCTTTCACATTTTATTTGAAAAATGACTTATTTGTCAAAAATCATAACAAAGCTGTAAAGATCTTAGCTCTTCGGTTGATTGTTTTAACTTTAAACAGATAAAGGAAGAAACTCTACCTCTATGTGGCTCAATTTGCACAAAACATGACTAAGAGCAGGATCTTTAAGCCATAAATTACATTGTCGACCTTGACCAACTGTGTAAATAGGCTCACACATGGACAGGTGAGGATTCTGGAGAAGCATGAACAACAAAGGGATTAATTTCAAACCCATAAAAGCCCAATCTGAAATAGAAGATTAAATGAAAAGATAGAGCCATAAATTAGCTAAAAGCCTTCCCTGTTTTACGCTTACAATAAATTGAGGATTCATACTTAAATGCAAATATTACTTTTTTCATGAGTCATGTCAAACACCAATCTTATACATTTTTAAAAAAAACCAAAGACAAAGTTTTCAACAAGCATCATGAAAATAATCGGAATGCAAGTTGATGCAAGATCTAGAGATCTGTCAATTTTTGAGCAGCTTCAATATTGGCTTCTTTTTCAAATCTTAATCAAAATTTATCTCTCATTCCACCTCCTGCTAACATTGGCATGACAATGCATTAAAACACTGACGTTTCGTCACTAACTGCCAGTGATGGGGATGATACGCCAAACATTGAAATGAAGCACAGCACCGGTTTTTTCTGTTGAGATATGCAACAGCGACGAGTAGGCTGCGCCTCTGCGGGAGAAGGAGATACGAGGTTGAACACAAAGGACACTAGTATACGGATTCATCTATAATGGACTTTTTAGGGTTTGGCACATTGTGCTTCTTAAAAAGATCAATGATGGGCTTAAGTCACATGAATCAAGAACTGTTGCTCTCTTTGGGTCTTCCCTCTGTGACCTCTTTTTCCTTATTTGTTAGTTATATGAAAATAAATAAATCTTCCATACAGTGTTGATTAATTATATTTATATATACCTAAATATAAACACTAACATATATAAACACAGTATTATTTATTAAATACAGATAAAATACATTAGAATAGTGGTCAACCCGCTGCATGCTATAGTGGTTATCCTGGTTTCGGGGTCAATGCTCTGTGTTGCTATGCGAGATTAACAGCACATTCACTTTAAATGAAATATTGTACAAGTCTTGTGAAAAAGGGGAGAAAAAAAATAGACGTTTGGAGAGCTTTTCCCTCTTAAATGGGTCCATCTGGCTAACTCAAATTAATCAAAATTCAAGATTGAGTCCTAGACTAGATAAAAATCAAGCATCACTAAATCGCCAACATATCGATGATGACATAACCTATAATCTGAGTTCGTGATTAATTTCTAAGTGTGATATAGTACAAAACATGATCTTCTCGTGTTGGTAATGCACACATAAGAAATTGAAATTTCCCAAAACCTTAAATATTAAAATGAAATAGAGGGAGTAAATTACAAATCCTGTCCCGTTTGCATCTCACTATTTCTGAAGCCCAAGATGAAGATAATATGCAAATTTGCAAATCTCCCAATTATGGCACTCTTTTTCAAAATCTATGTTTTCTCCTGGGTAATAACATAAGCAAGTGGTGGCGAGGTGTGCAATATTAATACAGACTCAGCTTTGTGGCTCACGATAGGCGGCTCCATCTCCCTTGTGGCCCCACTCTCTAGGCACATCAAAGGAAACCAACTCGTAAAACACATTACTTACGATGTAGTGGCACACTGGAGACGCATAGAAGAGGAAGAGGATGGAGTCAATGAGAAGAGAATCGACTGGAGTATCAGAGAACGGGACCAAGAAGGGAGGAGAAAAAAGAGGGTGTGTTGCATTTTGATCTGGAAAAGTTGTTTTGTAAAAGTTGGGTGGGGTCTCAAGTCAAATTGAAAAAGGTGCTCTATTCCACTTTTTTGTGAATTTCAGCGGTGATTAATAAAAAACCAGTTCTGTATAGAATCAAAATCACATAGCACTGCAAAAAGTTTTTGTTGACCTCATTCCCAAATAAAATAAATTAAAAGGTAGAATTATTGGAGTCGCCCAAAATTTGGGTTCCCCGTTCACTGAAAATTGATACTCTCTTGGAATTCAATGTTGACTCCAAGGGTATGTATGATTGGATTGGAGGTATGTAATGGAATAGGATAAAATGGAATGAACAGAGTGGAGACGAATGGAAAAAAGGTTTGGTTCCATTGTTTGAATAAGGAGACTTCAAGTTTGATAGACAGTGAAAATGTGATGAACAATTAATTTACACTTGTTCATTTTGGGAAGAAGTAACTCACCACCTCTACGTCAAGGAGTTTTATGAAGAGTGAAGGCTACCCAAGTGCAAGAGAAGTGAATCCCCAAGAAAATGTGAGCAATCACTGGTGTAGTGAGTGTTTATCGTGGGTGAATAGATTAGATATGCTATTTGAACCGAGTTTCTACATTTTCACAAAACCTTTAATCTTGTCAAGATAGTGATACGGTTGTGTTCCGTATGTTTTTCACATCTTCCATCTTTACCTTTGGTGTATGGGACTTTTTCCAACATAGATAATCCATAATATACACTAAGCTGCGGCTGTATTTAACCTCCACTATAAAATGCAACATGATGCATATAGAAAATGTGAAACACGTTGAAAGAATTCAAAGTCCTGAATTGTGAGTATATCAATCAATACTATTTGTGTCTTGCTAACAAGTGTCATAAGTGCAATTGTTAAAGAATCAAAAAGAAGGAATTTTTGTCATAGAAAAGATTAAAAATTTAGCTTTCCAAAGGTTGAATGCACAATTTCCAAAACATTTTTAGAGCACTTGTGGGCATTTCTCATACTATACTATATTATATTAATAAAATGAAGGACAATGATTTCTAGGTTGTCAAAATCACTAGTCTCAGCTCCAAGCATTAAAATAAGAGTATATAAGTATACCTCGGAAGATTGAGAAATGAGCTTTCCCCAAGCATCCTCAGCCTTAGGACACAGTTTGATGCCGCGTTTCTTCGGCCGAGCTATCGGTGGCAAACCCTTTGATTTCTCCGCAATGTCACCTGAGTCTGCCACAAAATCCAAAAATACCACCCATCAAAAAACCACATTCATGTTTTAGATTAAAATATAAATTATATAAATACAATATAACTCCACAATGAAAAAGATTGTGAGTTTGATACCTAAACACCGAAGAGGAGACATTAAAGCCTCAGTTTTGACAGCCACAGAAGAAGACTTATCGTTATCACAATCAACAGCATTCAACGACGACGTTTCTTGCAGATCAGATGACCGTATCTCTCCTTTGGCGGATTCGTTAACCGACGGCGAGGGATTTGCAGCGGATGAGTCATCCTCTGAAACCTATTTCATAAAAAACAAATATGAGAATTAAGAGAAAATGGAATTACAAACCCTTGTGAGGAATTAGGGGATTTGGTTTGAATGAAAACCTTGGATCGTTTAGTGCTTGAAGGAGGAGATGAAGGAGAAGAGAGAGGGCGCTTGGAAGAAGAGGAACTGCGTCTAGTTTCAACCATGGTGATGTGATGTGATGGGTTAGCCCTTTGGAGGAAGATGAGATATGTGTTGTTGCGAGTTTCGACCAAAAACAAAGATGATATTGAAACTGTTCAAGAAGGTTTGTGTTGAGTTGTGTGTCGCTCATTTTATACAGAGGTGAATAATATAATAATATTTCCAATTTTAAATTTTTAAAAAGACGGTTTACGATCACAATTTATACTTGGGATTTTTTTTATTTGGTACATAATTTTAAGATTGTAAAATATTTTAACGTACTTCATAGTAAATAACCAAACATAAAAAGGTTAAAAAAATAATTTGAAAAATAACATTGATGATGGATATAAAAAACTAAAATGTAAAAAACCCAATAACTTGAAAAATAAATTGATGACAAATATTGCTTACAACATATAAATGAATAGTGTGACGTGAATGAATAATAACGATAAAAGTGAATGAATAATAATAAATAAATAAAGCTTAAAACAAAACATATTGAAATATATGTGAGATCATTGAATATATTATTTTCACCTAAAAAATTGTTATACTCTATATAATTTTTAATATTAAAAAATATTTCATAAATTAAATTTTAATTGAATATTGTGTTATTTGAATCTTGATTGAATATAACAACAAAAAAATCAAGAAATTATTTAAAAAAAAATTAAAATTTCTAATCCAACTCTATGTATGAGAAGTATTATAAATAAACTTGTCCATTGCCATCCGCTTATAAGAAAAACAAAAACAAATATTATCAAATCAACACATCATAATGATCGCGCATGGCATGTAATTCGACAACATTCACAAATTGACTCATTGTTCGTATGGGGATGCAATGCATCAAAATAGTAGTCAACTACATGAATTTTCTTGCCTCTCCAAAATCAATTTCCGCAGATATTCACGAGTATCTTATTAAAAAAAAATCTAACATTAGAGAAGACATTATTATATTATTATAGAAGTTATGGAAATTTTTTAGAAAAAACATTAGAGAAGACATGATAGAAATTTTCGAAAAATCATTTTAAAAAGTAGACTAGATATTTCTAAAAATTCTATAAAAATGTCAAAAATCATTTTAATATTTTGGATGATGGTTCTCTCTAGTTAACTTTCATCTTATTAAAAAATGGGCCCTAAAACACCTCATTTTCTATATGGTAATACACTATTACACATAACCTGCGTATATAATCACACGCAATGTCTTGCATTTACATTACAAATAGACACAGACATATTTTGGAGGCAAGGAGAGGTTGTTACCACAAATCACAAATACAATGTCATACAATTAATATTAATGAAATTAGCAACAACAAAAAATGATTTTATTTTTATTGTAAAAAAAACTAGGTATTTACAAAAAGAAACCCCACAAAACAATGAGGAATAATAAGGGGAAAGATTGGATCATCTGGGGTATTACTAGAATAAGCTTTTATCCCCCCAGTGAAAATTGTCAAATTCTTCTATGTATGAAAAAATATGAAGGGAGAAAAGCAGAAGACGGAGAAGGCCGGAGAAAGAAGAAAAAAGGCAAAATCTATGATATAATACAATAGAGAAAGAAACCACATATGGAATTTCCATATCAATTGGTGGCTGACCTTGTTACACATTTTAGGTGATAGAAGGAAGAATAATAGCCTAAGCAAGAAATGCTATACAAAAAGCTTTTACATGAAGTAGCTTAAAGATCTAATTTTTCTCGATCCACCTTCTCCATATAGGTCATTCCATTGTTGCAGCTCATTCATATTTGTTGACTCCGACGATACGCTTGCACACACCTGCATAATGAAATATTATGTGATTATGTAATGTTTTCAACGCAGCGTAATAAGACATTCATGCAAGAAGTTCAGTCTCTATAATACGAATGTTGCTTGTTGTTCAATTAAATAACATACTCAATTTTAATACTAATTCGTCCATTTTCAGGCTGACATATTACTTAATTATGCACATCATTTTGTATAGCTTCAGCAGCATACTCACATCTAACAATTCAAAACTATTTGACATTACACTTCCATTTCCTAACATATCTTGCTAACAAAAAATGGTTGAAGATTTGAAAACAACCTTGAAGAATCACAAAAAGATTTGAGGAAACCAAAGGAGATGCGGAAGAGGGATTTACATCACACTATGTGACAAGGAGAATGACTACATTGAGGAGTAGGAGGGATTTACTTCCAACTTTGCTGTGTTGTGTAAATTTTTTGTTACATAATAGCTTCAATTTTCTACTGACATCTTGTTTTGAGGCTTATTAGTTATTATATCATCTCCCTCTAGTCTATGATACTCTAGGTGAATTTTATTTCCTAAAATGTTTCTAATTTTTTATGAAATGCCACAAGTTTTCTTTCTATTATATTTGGTACTTATTTAGTAGAAATATTCTAGCATCTTCATCCATAGGTTTGCCACCGCCTGCCATCAATAACATCTTCTACCAAAATAAGTAAAAGATGTAAGACGGCGCACGAGGCTGCAATTTTATAGTTGTTCTGTGCTAAGCCACCCTCACCACCACAGTGAACACACTTGAGAAAATAACATGGAAAAATAAAATGAATATACCTGTTCATGTGCATATCTAAAATCTTCCATCTTTAAGGGGCGAATGTCTGCACTGCTACACAATCCGGGTAAAGGCTTGTTCTCAGCCAATGCTAAGCTTCTCTCCTGAAAGGTATTTTATTTCAGCATGAGGAAGCTTAAACCAAGCACTGAACTGTTGTGCGGGCATAATAAATTACAATGAACAAAAGTCTTGTATAGCACTTGACTAAGAGAATTTTGCATGACATTCCATCAAAACACATTAATATATAAATATAGATAACATTATAACTAACCTTCTTTTCCTTCTCCAAGATCTCCCTTATTGGGCAGTGAGCTGCTGTGACACACAGATTCTGCAATCACAGTGAAAATATTTTACAAAAAATCAGATTCACTCTTCTCTAGCAGCCAAACAAGATAAAGTCTTAAAAGATATATAGAATAACTACCTTTAGGTCACTTCCTGAGTATCCATCACTCATATTTGCTATTGCTTCCAAATCAACGTCAGGTGCCAAATCTTCTTTCGCTAAAATTACTCTTAAAATTTTTCCTCTATTCGGAGCATCTGGCAAATCAACCATCAATCTACACAATTTTTTAGAAGACATCAAAATTAGAATATACCTCATTAGTAAAGCATGAAATAAAAGAAGTTTTCATCAAACATAATATGTTTACCTTCGCGGAAGCCTCCTAATAACAGCCTCATCAAGATCAAAAGGCCTGTTTGTAGCAGCAAGAACAAGTATACGCTCTTTTTCTTTTGTACGTAGACCATCCCAATTAACCATAAACTCATTCTTCATTTTACGCATTGCCTCATGCTCACCGGGATTTTCACGTCTCCCTAACATACTATCAACCTGCCACAGGTTCCAGCAAATAAATCAAACACATATAATGGAAAAACAAAACAAAATCCACAGTACCCAGAGGCTATCATAGAGAAAGACAAGGTTTAAATATGTTTACACCTTCATTTCAGCCAGTGAATCATGTCCTAGGCATGGAAATTGAAATTTTGGAGCTGATTTAAAAGCTGGCTTTTTAGCAAATAATCACAACACTATATAACTGAGGTGTTCAGTTAAAAAACTGCTAAACTTCTGAACTTTAGCTAAAATCTGTTAAAAGATATATTCCAAATCACAACCCGCCAGCTATTCAACCCAATGTATCAGTTCATTCTTTTAATCACGATCTATTAACAAATGCTAAATCCAAATGAGAAATTCAAATCCTTTTACTATTGTCCCCATCCCACATTGCATGCCATGAATGCCTTCTGCTTCTGCATGTCTTTTTAACGTTATCTAATGCCCCACTACTTGGCTTTCCCGCATTTGATGGGTACGCGTAACCCATCAATAGCTTACCAAAAGTGACACCCTTAATTTCCTCTCCATATGACATGAAATACGTGGACCCATTGGTGAAAAGGTAATCTATTTTGTTTTGATGGTTAAGAGTTTCAGTATGATAGAATGAAAGAAGTAAAAAACAATTATGCTTATTAATGGTCTAGCCTTTACAATTAATTAATTCTTTTAATTTGGAAAGCCTAAAACCCACTCTTGAATTTGGAACCTTGAGAAAGTTGTGAATGTGCAGGAAACAGCTGAATTCATCGGTGTTTGAGAAAACATATTTCCAAAATCACAAACCTTGACAACTTACATTTGCTAATTAACACCAGCAACAATCACAGTTGCGCATTTAAGATCAGGAATTTATTGGTTTCTCGTTCTGTACCAAGATATGTTGTGTAACAAACTACCCTTTTTAAAGGCAGAATGTAGTAAGCAGACAAGGGAAATTCAGGTCATGTGAACATCATCTAAACCATTGAGCCTCCTCAATAATTACATGTTTCATAATCACTAATAACATACCAAAATGCCACCTTTTAAATGGTGGAAAGTAGACTGAAGGACAAAAACGAACATTCATTTTCAAAAATATGGTAAAAAGGTAACGGAATTTAAACTTAAAATATTTAAAGCAAAAGAAAAGAAAATTCAAAGCTGTATTAAAAAAAGATATAAAGATGACATGTTATACCAACCTCATCAACAAAAATAACACTTGGAGCAATTTTGCTGGCTAGGGAGAAGACTGCTTTGACATATTTTTCTCCTTCACCAAACCACTGCAATAAAAGCATATTTATCATGTGGCTAAAATATACAGGGAAACTGGCAACAACAAAAATCCATTTACAATGCTGATACCTTGGAAGTAATGCTAGACATTGAAATATTGATGAAATTTGCTCCAGCTTCAGTTGCTACAGCCTTTGCGAGCATTGTTTTTCCTGTTCCAGGAGGTCCGAAAAGCAATATTCCCTTGCAAGGCTACATCCAAATAAATTACACAATAAGGTGCTACACACATTGCATGATTGCATTGCACCATCTACTAAAAATGTGTCTCACTGGTCATTTCAAGTAACTAGAAATGTTTCTACCTTAGTCAGTTGTCCTTTACAAAACAATTCAGGCCTTTTAAGAGGAAGCATGACCAGTTCCTTCAAAGTTTCTTTCACATTTTCTAAAGCCCCAATATCGTCAAATGTGACCCCAATATCAGTTGGTGGAATAACATCACCAAGCAGCTTTTTCTCAAATTCATTCTCAGTAACCACATCCTGGAGAAACGATAAAATAAATATCAGTATTAATTCCACGACTCATACAATGACAGTGTAAAGAAACCAAATGGAAGTCAGTACCGCAAAATGCATACTCCACAAAATAGTGTGGGAAAAGGTATAAATTACCTTCAATGACTTTTTTCCGTTCTTGTTCTCATTTTGGATGCCTTGAAGAATGTTAAACCCATACTTAATGCTGAACAAATGAAATGTAAAACAATGTTAAAGATACAAATTGAAAGTTAGAAAAGTTTGTTTTATTTTTTCGACCAATCTATTAAGATTGACAACTTGACATTATGAAAATATCCAGAAATGATGAGAACAACCTCTCTGCAGATATCGCAAGCTTAGATTCTTTGGCAGAAACATCAGATGAATGCATAAAATGGTAACTTATAGCCCAGCCAATGATCTTCTCCACATCTAGTAAAAGGAGTTGACAAGATATTATCAGTACTTTTGCAGCAAATCTCAATATTTCATGCATAGACATAATTGCTAGAAACACTGACTTTCAGTAGTTAGAGTTTGATCTTTGATGCAGATAGTCTCGAGGTCAGAACAATCCAATCCTATTCTGTTGAGAACCTGAACCATTAGAAAAAATCTCATCAGAAGATTGTCAAATAGCAAGACAAAAATAAATTTAAATATTGAATAAACTAGAACTAGAGACATGACAATTGGAGCTCTGCTTATTGTTCCAAGCAATAAAGGATATATATGGATGGCTAAGATGGAACAATTAAAAAAAAAAAGTTCCCATAAACGTGTAAAAAGACATCAAGGGTTGTTAACCGCGATGGGAAGTTTTCACAAACCAAATGCATGAGATGCCAACATAATCCAAAGGCACGCATACTAACTTATATAGTCCAAGAACACGCACAAACATTGAAAGCATAGATAAAATAAGTTCAGCAAACAAAGTGAGCATGGGATAATAGGAGTGAACAAGGAACAAAAAAGACTCACCGAACGAATGCTGACAACATTGGAATGAGCTTTCATAGTTTCAATGTCACGATCTAACTGCTGCTTCCAATCAGAAAGTAAAGTCTCATCCTGGACATGTTTGAAAGTACAGCACATATATATGAATTATATATGTATTATAATTAAAACCACTAAATTGCAAAATTCGTTAAATCTAACATTATGCTGCCATTCATATATGAATTATAATTAAAACCAGTAAATTGCAAAATTAATTCAATCTAACTGTATACCTGAGGCAGCTGTATTGTCACTTTGTTTGGGAAAAGGCGGTTGAGTTGCTTCATTACTTTGGAGGTTTCTTTGCTCCTATCATGTAGTTTACTAAAGTTGTCCTAAACAAAAAGACCAGATTGAAGTAGACTGATAAGAAACAATCAAGCTAAAATGTTAAATAATGATACTTAGCATTTAAAATATTCAGAAATCTATCTTAAACACATAAAAGGTGAAAGATTACACAAAGACAGTTCCGAAAACTTCATCGCTAGAAATACACCATGCTTTAAATCAAGGTATGAAGATAAGTAGAAATGGCTATGATTATTATACCGGAAAAGCAAGATCAAGTAGCGCTGTCTGATTGCTCCCAAACTTTGTAAACAGAAGTCCCCCAGGATGGGTCTAGAAACAAGAAGAGACAGCTATCAGATACAGAAATACTATTTTTCTTCTAATCATGAGATCACAACCACCAAATTCTAGATTTTTCAATACAATAATTAATCAAATGGCACCTTCTCCTTACGACTGTCCAGCTGGGTATTTGAGCCGATTACCACAATATTTTGTGGCAGACTTTCAAATTTACTTTTCAAAACATCTGAGTTCCCAACCATTGCCTTCTCTATATCTTTAATGAACAAAACAAGTGAACCACTTTTACATTGATTAGAAGCAACCTATATACATAATAGCAGATACTAGTGTTAAGTATATTTCTTCAACGACAGGGAAAATTTGGACATGTTTAGAGCTAGAACAACCTCAAAGATTTCATTAATTGCAACTTTGTCAGAGTCATCCCCTCCCGAACTATCTACTCGTTGTAAATGGTTTGCTGCAATATAAGCCATCAATGAATTAAACATTCCAAAATTATGGCACACAATATGCTAATATGTAGCTGAGGAAACATAAGTTCTATAAAAATAAGAGAATACCATAACAAAAGAACCCATGATCATATTCGCAATGGCCTCCAAGATCATTTCCATCTGGAATTGATTTATCAAACCTAACTCCAATTTTTGAAGACTCGTTGTCTTCAAAAGCAAGTACAACTTTTCCCCGGAAGCCATAGCTTGGTCCCCTGCCAGACATAGAAATGAATAAAATCCTAAGTTGCCGGAAAGACAAAAGGTTAAACTAACGGATTAGATAAAAAAAATGTTTCATTAGAAAGAACAAAGGTAGAGAAAAACTACTGGGCTAATAAAATAACCACCAAATAAGATAGTTTGCATATTTTAAAATGTAAAATAAATAACATCAAAGCTATCTAGTCTCTCTGCATAACAAACTGAAACTAAAACAGGGATGAGCAATGCACCAAAGAAGCCACAAACAGAAAACTCTAACCCAAAGCAAATTAAAGGTCGAGTTTATGTCACTTATGTGCACTCAGCCGCAATCAAAATGTAAAGAAACAAAACAGAAAATGACAAAACATCTTAGTAGAATCAAGAGAAATTGCTACGAAGCTAAGGGCTTGTTTCATTTTTATTTAAAGTGTCTTGTTTGTATTTTATGTTTTCAATTTTATTTAAAAAATTACCACCTTGTTTTTTCTGTTTCATGTTTACAAAGCACACAAGGATGTTGTTCTCAGTGTGGTAGTTTTTTAATTAGAAGTGAAAAGCAAAACATGCGCACAAACAAACAGACCTAACCTCAAAAAAGATGATAACAATTCAGCCACTAAAATTTATTACTCTTCATAAAAGATTCACAATACTTTTTCAAGCCATAATAGAACTTTCATGCATTACCTTCTCAACAGAACTACAAAGACCCTACGTCTATACAGGGTCATATCAGCCTTTACTAGTTATAAAGCATAAATATATTGTGAATTATATAACTCTTCAATACCACAAGTTACCTTGAAGAACAATTTTGTAGTGATGAGACAGCAGGTGGAAAGTTACCGACAAATTTTACTCGATCGCCTGCAAATTACATAAATATCATATAACTAAAGCCTTCAAAATGCCAACAGGCATCAATAATAGAACAACATAGAGGGAAAAAATTCACAGATAGATGTTGATTTTTAAGGACACAACAGCATACCTTTTTTAAGAGCAGTGCCTTTTGATGATGCAGTAGAAACCTCTTGCTTCAGCATAGCCTGCGAACTTAATGTAGATCCACCGATAATTTCAGCATCAACACTAGAAGTTGGTTTCTTATGATGTAATGTAGAAGCCTGAGTACATCTCTTCAAAATAACAGATGGCCTTTCAGGTTTTGAACTTTCTTTGGGAGAATCAACCTCCTTTGATGGTGTTCCCTGACAGAGAAATTACACATTAACAACAATTATGAGTGTATAGCAATAACAGTATTGCAAGAAACCATCTCGACAGAAGCGAGCACGTATCACCAAAAAGTCAACAGCGCAAAAAAGAGTCATTCAATTCTTAAACTAGAAAGATACAATCCTACAAAACTGTAAATATAACAAACAAAGTTTATCTTAGTCTCTTGGAAACATACACCAGGCAGTGAAAGAGAATCCACAATCAGTAGTTTGGCACCAAAATGCTTAGCAAGTGCCTTGGACAAAGTCTCCTGATATATTTCTGAACCTACACACGAATCATATAGAACTCTATCACTTCTATGTTATAGAAAGGAGAAATAGAAGCATAAACAACAACGATAGAATTACCTGCAGGACCAGATAACAATATTCGTGGAGACACCGATGGGAGATCTGAAGCATATTTGCCAATGCCTTTGCACTTCAAATGAATATATGTAGAAGCAATCAGCACATTCTTTGTTGTATCACTGTAATAATGCCACACATCACAGACATGTAGCCATAAGTAATTTGTTATCTATCTCAAAGCAGTAACTACAAGCCATTAAACCCAGTAATAGAGCAACAAGGAATATTAAGGAAGCTGTAACTAATTAGAGTACATCTAATATTGATCGCGCTGGAGGTATTAATAGTTAGCATATACTACCGGCGGTTCTACATATAAAAAAAGAAAGAAAAAAAAGACAACAAAATCACAAAGACTGAGGAAGCACATTCAAAAGAGTGGATGCTAACTTTTTTTTCAAAAAAATCCCTTAACACTCATTAAATGAAACCCATTTGCATAGCAAAGATGGATTACTAGGTAAAATAATTCTCACAATAAAATAATAATTAATACACTTAAAAAGTGTATTATGTTTCTTATATTTAAGAAAAGAAAAAAAAAAGCTACAATTGATTCTTATAAATAGAAACAGAGTAGTATTAGAAATCAAATACGAGATAAGACAATAACAAAGAGCAACTTTTAGCACCTTAGATAATATGGGAAAGTTTCAAAGGACACATCAATATCCTCGGCACTGAGAATTCTCTGTTGTAGGCTGTCCTTAAATGCCTGCTGTCTGGTGGATGCCAATATTGTTGGTGTATCAACATCTTTAAGGAGTTCTCTTAATTCCCTTCGATCTTCTAATATCTTAGAAATGCTGCCACTTAAATCAATTTCAGAACCTGAGCCGGCAAGCATGCACAGTAATGGTCTCAACTCGTTATTGGCAGCAGTCATCTTCCCAACATCTGTGTCCACTTCAGCATCAACATCCATGGTGTCAAGGCTAGGATTGTCATTAACATTGGTAGAGGATGCAGGAACAGCTTTTCCAGACGGAAAACCTCCAGCTGAATCATTATCATTGGTGGTATCTTTCATTTCATTGTCGGGGATATTATCCTCATGGCCAGAAGGTAGAGATGAAATATCAGCACTCTGTTTGTTGCAAGTTTTAGCAGGCGAGGAAACTAGAGATAAATCGTTGTGAATATTTGACAGAGAGGCCAATATTGATGCTCCAGCAACAGCTGAAGGGTCTCCAGATCTAGCTTCAACTTGCATCCCATTTATGGGAGCACTCTGGGCTTCTAAAATACTCACAGGAGGTAAATCGGCAGTAGAAATATTGTTACTTTTGAGCTGCTGAAATATCTGAATTTCGTGCTAAGGAACCCATAAAACATTAAAAGAAATTATAGAATGAAAAGATGCTGCAGTTCATAATGTAAATACATAGAACACATGACTATGAGATCTCCTTTTAAAACAGACCACAGATGCATGCAGACAAAGGAGGGAGTTAGAAGATACTAAAAGAA
This sequence comes from Cicer bijugum, assembly GCA_037974875.1. Taxonomy (NCBI): domain Eukaryota; kingdom Viridiplantae; phylum Streptophyta; class Magnoliopsida; order Fabales; family Fabaceae; genus Cicer; species Cicer bijugum. The sequence continues at coordinate 3,173,249 of JBBPBT010000570.1, read as the reverse complement.
GGAAATCATAAATTCTTAGTTTCATATATAAAGGATACATAAGCATGTTTTCCCGAAGAACCAAAAACCACCTCATCGCCGCCATTTAAAATCAGTCGGGCATTCCTTCGGTAAGTCTTGCCGTTGACTTGAACTGAGCCTTTACCGCCTGTGATTTCCAGTAGGGCAACTGATGAACCTCCATGCTGCACAGAGTTCAAGAGAAAACTGTGGTCAATTATCTAAAAAATGGAGAAGCTTTACAGTCATTTTCTACAGTTTACCATCTACAATAACAAAAAATCCTTCTTTCCGTTCATGTTTTTCACCAAACATCTAAAATAGATTTATATGCTGTCTGAGAAATGGTGCATGTCTGTGTGCTGTGATTCATTATAAAGTTGTAAAGAAGATGGTTCCTTATTGTTTTCAGTTTCAAATATAAATAAGGAAATTCTACCTCTATATGGCTCAACTTGCACAAAACACTACCAACAGTAGGATCTTTAAGCATCAAATTACTCTGACGACCTTGACCAACAGTGAAGATTGGATCACTAATGGACAAGTGAGGATTCTGGAGAAGCAGGAATAAGAAAAAAGATTAATTCCAAACCTACAACATTACAATTAGAAATTCAAGAGTTAATAAGACAGAAACATAAATCAGCTCACAGTTCTCCCCATCTTAAAGCTAATGTGACAACTGACAAATAAGAAATTCTACTGTCAATTTTTTTTTACAAAAAAAAAAACATAGAACGATAAAGTATGATTTCACCAAGCAACAGCAAGTCCTCTGCAGCCTGCACGTAGTTGATGACACGCCCTATAATATGATAGTAATTTCTATGTCTATGTGATATAGTAAATTCGATGCGTAATTATGTATATGCAGAGAGTAATATCTTCCCTTGTTGGCAATCCACAATAAGAAATTCAAATTTGCCCAAGTTACACAATTTAACCCCATAGTACAAGAACATCAAGACTTACTGCTACATTACTTATTTCTGAATATCAGTTCCCATAACATGCTTCTCCTACATGGATTGTTATCTGTTCACGCAACAAAATATAAAGCTAGTCCAAAGAAATATGACTACATCAACCTACAGATAATTAAATCAACCTCCCATGAGGCGAATGTGCTTGCTACGCCTAACACCCCTCTTGTTTGATATATTAACCATTTTCTTGAACCCGACATTCTTTGTTTCGGAAATTAAACCTATTACATTACACACTTCCTACGCCATTCACACTTCAAAATAACAAAGCAGGGGCGACAAGTGTAATTTTTAAAAGAAGGGTGTCAGTCAATGTAGTGTAATAAAGGCTACATTCATGTTGTAATTACACCACACTCTGACAATGCTACATGAGGGTGCATTTAGGAAATTTAAGTCAGCTTGAAGAATAACTGAATTCTGTTTACAGATAGCAATTCAATTCTTCTCGTGTTTTTGATTTGCTTCATATGGATTAGGTATTCGGGGACCTTATGCTAATCCATCTGTTATCAAAATCCAAGGTTCAAATTTGACCACAATTTGTGTCCTGTCTCACCCTCAAATGTGAAACCTGATTACTCTAAAACAAACAAAAACCACACAAACACTCAAGTAAGTGTACAAGTGAACTAAACCTGAGAAAATTGAGAAATGAGCTTCCCCCACTCAGCCTTAGGACTCAATTTAACCGCAGAGCGTTTTTTCCTACAAGGCACCACAGGAGAAGCAACCTTTGATTTCTCTGCAGTTTCACCTGATATTGCAATAATAGTAAATAATTAAATAAAAAAGAAACATAAATCTCACCAATTGAAAAACTTCATGCATGCATACATAGAGAAAATTTGAAGGAAAAAAAACCATAAAAAGAAATGATAAAAAAAAAAAAAAAAAAGTTTATGTCTTTTGAGACCTGGAGACTGAGGAGACACCAAAGGATCAGTTTCGATAGGCAGAGAAGGGGACTTGTCGTTTTCACCATCAACAACCTTCAACGACGCCGTTTGTGGTAGATCAGAAGGTTGTATCTCAGATTCGTTTCCAGGTGCAGATTCGTTGACCGGAAGAGAGGGTAAGGTTGTAGATGAAGCATCTTCTGATACCTATTTCATAATCACAAAAGAATTTCATGAATAGTTAAAGCCGAATTTGCATACCTATTATACAAGAAGGAAAATTAAGGGAATTGGCAATAGGAGAAAGAGAAAGATAGAGTAAAGAAGACCTTGGATCGTTTGGTTTTGGAAGGAGAAGGAGAAGAGAGAGGGCGTTTGGAGGAAGAAGATGAACCGCGTCGTGTTTCGACCATGGTTGATTGACGGATGGGTTGGGTTGGGTCGGTACCTGTTGTTTTGTATTCGGCGAGATGAGATGAGAAAGAAGAAAGTTATGTTACGATTATGAGTAGGGAATGATTGAGTCACGTAAATAAATATAAATATGTATATAAAAACAGCAAGCCACAAAAACTTAATAACATTCACAACACCGAAAAATATATGATCGTAATAAAATAATGGTAATCATTTTTTATATAAACACATACCTGCCAAATTCAAACACCCTAATGTAGAAAATATTCTTCTAACTAGTTTATATTATTTTACGAGATAGAATTTTGATAATATATAAATGAATGATGAAGAAAAAAGTATTTCAAAAAAAATTGAGGTCAATTTGTATTACCATAAATATCTTATAAAAATAACATAAGTGTCATATATTGATATTATCGACTGAAATAGTATTGGTTACATAATTATTAAAGTTAAGGTGATATAAATGAATAATTATAAAATGAAAAGGATACATTAGATTTTCAAAGATTAAACTTTCAAAAGTGTACAGACAGACTATTTGACCAATAT
>JBBPBT010000570.1:3148368-3160364 GCA_037974875.1 Cicer bijugum | reverse complement strand
AATTAGAGAGTATTTAGGTCCTTCAAACAATTTTTAGAAATAATTTTGTCCTCGACTTAAAAAAAAAAAAAACAGTAAATTTTGAATATTGATCATTCTTTTTTAATTATGACTTTCTTCTTAGACCATATAAAGATCAAGTTTGTTGAACTCTAAGTAATCAAATTAGTATTTTAGTATTTTGGATTTTGAAGTTGCATTCGTTGTTACATTTTGTCTATTGAATTTTATGGTACGGTACATTGATTTGCAGGCATGTCGCATGGATCAGATGAAGAAAGAGCTTGTAAGTTTAGAGTTGTTATTGATTGAAAATTTGATTCTATTTAGTTCTAATTTAATCCTCAAAAAAAAAAAAGTATCAATTTAGTATCATAGAAAAGAACCTATAAATTAACATTACTACCAAAAAATGCTTCAATAGTATTATGTTTCTTTTAAAAAGAAAAAAGAATAAATATTACAATTTACAAGTGCTCAAATGACTTTATGTTACATATCCTTAATAACATACATGTACCTATCTATATAGCCACATGTACAATAAGTGTTATATATACTCTATATTCACTAGCGAGTTCTATTATACTGATAGTTCTCTTCCTTCTAGTGAACATGGACGGAAAAAAATTGGAGTACAAAGGTGAAGAAGCACTTGAGGAGATAGAGAGGCTAACAATGAATGCTGGTGAGGTTCAAGAAACCCTTTTGAAACAAATCTTAACTCAGAACAAAGAAACTGAGTATTTGAACAAGTATATGAAGGGAGAAACATATATAACTGATTTACATGAGTTTAAGAAACTTGTTCCAGTAATTAGTTATGAAGGAATCTTTCCATATATACAGAGAATTGCAAATGGTGAAGACTCTTCTCTCATCACTGGTCATCCAATAACAGAAATGTTATGCAGGTAATGTTTTTGACTCTGCTATAAGTTCATCTTGTGTTAATTGATTATGTTAATAATTTCAATCATATATATATATATATATATATATATATATATATATATGATATGTGCATGCAGTTCAGGAACATCAGCTGGAGAGCCTAAATTGATGCCATCAATTGCTGAAGATCTTGATCGTCGTACCTTTGTCTATAATCTTATCATGCCAATCATGAATCAGTACAAACCTTTCTTATTTTTATTTGCCATGATGATATGCATGTTACCTGTTAAGCTTTTAATTAATTAATTAATTAATCTTGCTTGAAGACATGAATGTTAATTTGTTAAGTTTAATATAATTAGTTCCATTTATGATTCTCCATTCTAAGTGAATGGCCAAATGAAAAGGATAAGATGAAAAGATATATGATGTGAGTATATAAAAGGATGGAGGGACCCATCACCATGCATATTGTATACGTTATGTTTGTTATATTAATTTGCACTATACAAAAGGATCATGATGCATGTTCACTAGTAGCTAGTGTAAGTGCGACTTGACATGCATTTAGATCATGCAAACTCATTCAATCTCCAAACTCCACTAAAACTAAGCTCAAAGAAGTTACTCGTCTTTCACTAGCTAGAATAATAATAACAATAATGAAAACCAAAACCATTAATAAACAGAAGAACTTGTTGCATAGTTTAAGACATGTGCATGCTTAGTATATATTTCATTAGTTAATGTAACCCTTTTCTTAATTTAAGTCTTTTGATGGTTCTACTGGTTAACTTGTGAACCAACGTTATCTACTGTTGAATTATTTGAGCGGTTTGATCAGTTTAATCTGTGTAAAATAGTTGAAGTACCACATATCTACAAAAGTCTTATTAGTTTGATGGTTAGTTCGTTTTTTAGAACACTGCACCATAATTCCAAAAAAAAAAAAAAACTCATTTTTCCAACAATATACTTGAAACATGATATTCACCAACATGAATGTAAATTTTAATTTCACTTTATAGGTATGTTCCTGATCTTGATGAGGGGAAGGCCATGTATCTCTACTTTGTGAAGGCAGAGAAGTCCACACCTTGTGGTTTACCAGCAAGAAGTGTGTTAACAAGTTACTACAAAAGCAAACACTTCAAATGCAGAACACATGACCCTTGGAATGATTTCACAAGTCCTGACCAAACCATTCTCTGCAATGACATCAACCAAAGCATGCATTGTCAACTCCTAGCAGGTTTAGTTCACCGCCGCCACGTCCTTCGCCTAGGTGCTGTCTTTGCTTCTGCACTTCTCAGAGCAATTTCATTCCTTGAACGTAATTGGAGAAATCTATGTGATGACATAAAAAATGGACATTTAAGTTCTTTTATAACAGACCCTTCATGTTGTTCATGCATGTCCACAGTGCTTTCATCTCCTGATCCACGTCTTGCTGATGAAATCAGCAAAATATGCAGTCAAAAGTCTTGGAAGGGAATTCTGTGTAAGCTTTGGCCTAAAGCTAAGTACATAGAAGCAGTTGTTACAGGTTCTATGGCTCAATACGTTCCTGCTTTGGAACATTATTGTGAGGGGAAATTGCCTCTGGTTTGTACAATGTATGCTTCTTCTGAGTGTTACTTTGGTGTCAACTTGAAACCTTTGTGTGATCCTAATGATGTTGCTTTTACACTATTGCCTAACATGGGTTACTTTGAATTCTTTCCTCTTGGACATAATGGTACACTTTTGATGGACTTTGATGAAAATGAACAAGTCCCTAATGATAAGCTTGTGGATTTAGTGAATGTCAAACTTGGTTGCTTTTATGAGCTGGTCATCACTACCTTTGCTGGTAAGCATGCTCCCAATTCATTTTGAGCCTTTTGTGTGTCTTTCATAACTTTTTCACGTATTTTCTTATAAATGTTTAACAAATATGATTACCATTGCTAAGCACCCTACATTTTCGGATTATGTGCAGTCATAATCTCGTATAGTCAGCCACTGCTATGTAATTTTTTTTAAAAAAAATTTAAATATCAAACTTAAATCTAAGCTGTCAAATCTTGATATAACAACCACTAATGTGGTTGGTTACACGACTGCACGATATTGTGACTGCATACAGCTTAAATTCTAATTTTTTTAACAATGTAGTGTACTAATCCAATACACCACTAAACTAATGGTGAATAATAGTGTCATATGTGGTATTGAAAAAGCTGGATTTAGAACACACTAAATTAATTTAGGCCAGGTGTTAATTATGTGTGCAAGAGTTCAGTAATATCATTTCATTTTTGCAAATCATTATATTCATTTACTAATATATATATATATATATATATGCATTTTTGTTATTTACTTTAACAACAAAAATATCATCTGAATTTACAGGTCTTAATAGATACAGAATTGGTGATGTACTTGAAGTGGTAGGATTTTACAACAAAGCCCCCCAATTTAAATTCATATGCAGAAGAAACGTTGTAATAAGCATTGACAGTGAAAAGACAAATGAAGAGGATTTAAATAGAAGTGTAACAATAGCCAAGAAATTACTAGAACCTTATGATGCACTTCTAGTGGAATACACTAGTTATGCTGACACTTCTTCAGTACCAGGACACTACGTACTGTACTGGGAAATTCTACATTATGGTTCAAAAAGGGACCCACTTGACCCAAATGTGCTACAACAGTGTTGCATTGCAGTTGAAGATGAACTTGATTATGTATATAGAAGATGCCGCACCAATGATAAATCTGTAGGAGCATTAGAGATACGTGTAGTGGAGGCAGGAACCTTTGATGCATTGATGGATTTGTTTATTAATAAAGGTGCTTCAATTAATCAGTACAAAACACCAAGGTGTATTAAGTCTAACAAAGCACTTAACTTGCTTAACTCTAAAGTTACTGCTTCTTTTTTTAGTCCTAGAGATCCTAAATGGACTCTTAATTAATTTACTTTGATGTTTTGTTCAACCATAAAGTTGGTTGTTGTAAAAGATTTTGCATTGATCAACTAATTTGTACTCGTTTTGTTTTAAAAAGAAAAAAAAAAAAAAAGTATCTTACACACGTTTAGAAATATTTGTGCAGTCTTTGATCTTATATGGTCATGCTCTTTGTTCTTTCATCAGAAGTTGTAAGATTTTGCTAAGCAGGTTTGAAGTTATTATCTGCTTATCATGAATCTCATATGAAGCAGTGAGTAGAAGGTGTAGATTAGTTAGAGTTAGAGGAGCATTAAGTCATATGGTCGAAGAGAGTGGGAATTAAATGGGCCATACTTTTATGGGAATGATGGATATTCATATTTGTATTTGATCAATCTTCCCACTCACACTCTTTGAACTTATCGTGATCACCCAACCACTTAAAGTGCTAATCTATGCGTCATACACACACTTTCCGTACTGTTTTCAATTATCCAAAACAACAAAAACACACTCTCTGGTCGGCAAGGTAATTTATTTATTTATTTGATCAATATAGTGAATTCGATCGCGGCACTACATCTAACATTAAAATCTTAGGTAAAATATATTTTTAATGAAATAATAAATCTAGTGATATAGCTATAGAGCTAGCTATAGTGCTGCTTCCAGTGGCTGCATGCATTACCAAGATGTGAATGTGTTATTTGAGACAAAAGCATGTTGCAATACTTGTATGTGTGTCAACGTGTAATCCACTATACTAGTTCTTTTGGAAATGCCGGTTATCTTCTCTATTCCATATATCATTTCTGCTTTTAATTCGCCCCTGTTATTTATTACTTTTTCAAATAAAGCAGAAAGCTTTGTTCACATCTTTCTGTCTTCTCACTCTTTACAAGAAAAAGTCACATTATCCACATTCAAAATTTATAAGCAGTACTCATCCACAAGACCCAATATTCCTTATATTTCTTGTTCAATGTAGTAATAAATACTTATGTTTAGAAGTGGAATTAGATTAACGATAAAGTGAGGTACTACAATCAACAAATAACAAAGAATCTAAAAGAGGATAACAGTTATGTAAAACAAATAAAGAAAAGAAGCTGTTGTGAGCAAGTGAAGCAATAAATTGAACAAACTTATTTGCATCTGAGATGAGCAGATTCAGAAAGGATAATCTTATTTTTGCTAATATTTTTACAGCATTAGTAATTAACAATAATATATACAAGAGAGAATTAGAATCTGATATAAATATTGAGAGGAAAGGCAAGGGTCCAATTAATAATGAGTGATTAGTTTTCATGTGTGATTCCAAGAGGCCAAGAACATCAAAGTTCTGATGGGGTCTTCAGCACGGTGGCTCCGTCTCCGTCTATCAATTTGAATTCTACCATCGGAGTTGATTGCCATCGCGCTCGCTTCATCAACCCGATGAACCTTCTCTCCCCCTGATTTTCGGAATTCATTGCCCGGATAACTTTCGCCTGAGATGTGGGGTTTCATCCTATTTATTATATATAAATATAAATACCCTTTATTTCTGTATAATGTGTCACCCTAAGATATTATTACAACTTTAAGGAATACAACACGTCCCTTTATATAGACCCAACTCATAACTAATTAGGACATCATCACAACACTAAATATACATGTGACCATAATTTTTAAAATTTTAAATACTCATTAACCGTAATCATCTATTGTGTTTATTCACTGAAACATTCGTCTTAATTTAAAACATTTTTCCTTTTAAATTATTCTTTTTATAATGAAAAGTTTAAATAAGTTTGATTATGCATGTGATTAAAGACAACAAAAAATTATATACTAGTATTATTTATGATTCAGTTGCTCGCATTGACACAGAGTTCGGGTTCAGATCTTTGTGAATATGAATTGAACTGTTATCTAGTGCACTAACTTTTGATTACATATTTCAAATAAGAATTGATTCCTATTAAAAGCTATGTTTTGAGAATACCAACTAATTAGATGCCTCCACTATGAGGGAAAATCAACTTGTCAATATATGAAATGCAAGCATTAAATGTCTTGTTCTGATCGTTTTGGAATATAAACAAAAGTGCATATCATATACATTCTCTGGATAAGATGCAAAATGTTATGAAACAAATTATCTGCTCCGCAAAAAAAAAAAAAAGATTTGAAAGAGCTTATAATGTTCCACGCACAAAAAGTAAATTGAGTGAATATATGCTTCGTTTAAAAGATGGAGCATGGGATACTTTTGCCAACTTACTTTTTATTTTTTATTTTCTTTTGGGAAAAATCCAAAACAAAATAAAAGGCATCCATTGTTAAAAAAATTCAAAGTGATTTTTCTTTTAAATGTTTTGGAGCCCGTGATTGCTTCCACTGAATACTAGTGTTGTTATTATGGTTTATAGGAAATAGTCACTCATAAGACAACAAGCGCATCTGGTGTAGTGGTATCATAGTACCCTCCCACGGTACTGACCAAGGTTCGATTCCCTGGATGCGCAATTAATTTTATTTTAGTCTATTCTTAATTCTTGATTTCAAAATGTCATAAAATTGAAGCTTTTTTTACTGGTCCCATTATTATTATTATTATTCCAGTTACAAACACACTTGAAAATGAAAATAGGAAACAACAACACAAAAAGTTCTTAAACTTTCAAAGAACACCGAACACGACGACTTAATTAGGTAGCAAGGCAAGGACTTTAGACCAAGCTGGTCTTGCAGTGATATCAGCCACCCAAGCACTAACATGTGGTCTTGACTCAAACAATTCTTTGCTCTGTGATTTCATCAAGTAATGAAGAGAAGGTAGGTGATGCAGATCCACCAAGGTGAAACATTCACCTCCCAAATATTTTGATTCAGATAATCTTTTTTCATAGACATCTAGAATAGTGTTCAACTTGGCTTCATTCTCTTCCACAACTTTTGGATCCAAAGGAATTTCAAATAAAGGCTTTATCCCCAATTCCCAAACAAGTTTTGATGCTACTTGATCGTAGTGTTGGCTCTCCACTTCTGACCACAACCCTATTATTGCCTTCTTCTTTGACTCATTGCTCATCAATTTTGTCCCTTTATCACCATACTCATCAACTATATATCGTGTTATCGCCCTTGATTCTGCAGTTCAATTTACAATTACTTATATTCTCGTAAATTAAAAAGTGCCACATTGCTTGAAAATCATTGTGAGACCTTACTTAATTGACGTCTAAATTCTAATAAATTTAATAGAATCACAGTAATTTTGACAAATAATTATATTTTTTAATTTTAACAAGAGTATGGTGTACCAATGACTTGTGGGAAAAACATTCTTATTTTCTTAATTCTTAATTTTATTTCATAATTTAGACTCAAAAGTATATATGAATCATATAAATATTCAAATAAATCTTACCAAAGAGCTTCAAATCTCCATCTTCGAATGCTGGAACTTGACCAAATGGCTAAATAAAGATTTAATTAGTTAGTTAAATGTGGTTGGAACAAGAAGGAAAAATTGAATGACTTCACATAATTAAAATGAAGAAGAAGGAAAATGTGATATTGCTTACATTGAGTGATATGAAGGGTTCCTTTTTGTGTTCACCATTTTGGAGGTTAATGTAAACAAAATCAAATTGAAGGTGTTTTTCATAGAGAGTTGCGGTAACACGCATGGTGGCAGTTGAGAAGGGGCTTCCGTGTACTTTTATGGTTGCCATGTTTTAATTAGCAGAATCACAAGATGAATTAAATGAAAATATAAGCTATGGTATATATAAGTAAATGAAAAGCATAATAAATAGTGTAAAATAATGGAAAGAATGCGTAAGAGATGACGTGAAAGAAGATATATATGTTAAACGAACAGAGGCTAGCAGGGACCTGGATTCTTTCTCAATAACTTATTGCAACGCAATAATATAGTCAACTACGGCGTCAAGGTTTCATCAAATGGCTATATTTTAAATAATAGTAATCAAAATTTATTTAATATTCAGACGACGTGATGTACAGAATAACAATTTCAGCAATTGTTAGTTCAATAAATTTTATTACATATTTTTTCTTAATTTATTTATTCAGTACTTAAGATTATATACTTAAACATTACTTCCTTTATACCAGTATAATTGTCTCATTTCGCTACCTCACATATATTTAAAAAAGACGATAAATGCAAAAATTAAAATAATAATTTTACTGATTCATTTTTATTAGGTATTGATGTTTTTTTTTATTATAAATGTAAAATATTTTATACACAATTTAATTTCAGATAACACTTCAGTTATTTATCTTTTTATTTTTTTTAATTTAGTCATTTATTTAATTTCAAGTAAATAATTTGATCTTTTATATTTTAAAATTTTAACAATGGTATTTTTTTTTACAAAAATTCATAAAAATTTCAAACAAAACTCGTAAAATTAATTGTCATCTTCAATATAATGCAAATTCTACCAAATTTATAATTCAAATCTTCAAATAAATTCATATTTTCATTTTTTATATTTTTGAAATAAAATGAAATAAATGACTAAATAAAAATATAAAATAAAAAATGGAAATGTTATTTAAAATTAAATTATGAAATCGTACTAGTTGTATTTTTTTTTTATATTTATAATTTACCGGTGAGTGCGAGGTGAAAGAAACGAATTTCAAACGTTAAATATGATATATGAAATCTAACACTTTCTTGCTTTCTTCTCCATCTTCTACATAATTTAAAGACCTATATACAAGCTCTCTTAGAAAATGCCACCCTGCCTTAAATGATAAAGCACTTATTGAACTATTATAGGATTAGTTTGAGAGTAGTTAAGAAATAGGATTAGTTAGAGTTAGGTTGTTAAGTTTTTTTTCTCACATAAATATATTATATTTTATTTTTAGTCTCTTTGAAAAATTTATTTAAATAATGGTCCTTTAATATTTTCTGTCATAATTAAATCACATAACTGCGAGTCTCAGATTTGAATTCAAGACAAGATGTTCAATCCAACAAAATCGATATTTATCAGTTGAGTTAGAATTGAATGACTTACCCATTATTTTAAATTGACTCATTTGTAACTTTTAAATTTTTGAATAATTTCTGAAATACATATTTAATTCATCTCTATTTAAAATGTTCTAAATTTTTGTACAATAGATTCTTATAATATTTTAAACATATACACAAAAATTCAAATGATACATGCAAATTGATTTGAAAGCAACAACTCTAAGATAAAAAAAAAAATGACCAAAATTGATGACAAAAATCATCGGAGGAACAAGAAATTTTTTAAAGGAGTTAAAAATGAAATATAATATATTTATAAACTTTTACTATGTATTTTTTTTTCTTGTTAAATTTAGGGGAGAAGATGTTATTTTAATATAAAGTGGAAAAATTATAAAACTCAGAAAATATTTATAAATGAATTTTTATTTAAATTCCTCCAAAAACATTAGCAATGATCAAACTCAACTTCATGATCTGAAACCTATCTAGACCAAACCTTAGATATGTATCCTTTTCTTTTTATCAATAAATTAAGTTAAAAAAATTATTACTAAACTTCTAAATTAAGGGATAAAGAAAATTTAACTATATGTTTTGGAGTGTTAAGAAAAAAGTACACTATTATTGGAATGATAAATAAATAAGACAATAGAATTAGTTTTCTGGTTAATTTTATAATTAGAATTAGTCATGCAACTTTTTCGGCTTTCATATCGGTGGACATTTTGGGCTGCTTAACAAGCTTAACAGTTTAATTTCATCGAGTAAATCATCCAAATTTTTTTATTATTCTTTTATCAATAAAGAATTAATAGAATAATTCAAATAATTTAATTTATATATATTATCAAGATAATTTTAAACAATCAATCAATCAAAACCATTACATAATTAATAATATTAAATTTTTATTATAAGTATTTATAAATTTTCATTTGTCATAATTTAGCAACGGTATAATACTTTTTACATTCATAATTCATATAAATTAAACGCTAATGAAAAACCTCTTACGAAATTTATAGCTACTATAAAAAAAAAAAGGGAAAAATTCACTCTTCAACCTAATTTGTTAAGAAATGATAAACCTAGACTTGATGTTGAGAGTATACAACACCAATACTAACAAGAACATCCAAATTAATTGAAATTCCACTAGAAAAATGTAAAAGGGCATTTTAAAATAATTTTTAAAAGAAAAATAAAGTAGGAAGAGGAGAATAAGTAGATACTTAAAGAAAACCCAATATTAGAATAATATGACTATTACACTAGATAGTTGAATGAAATTGCAAATTGAACCTCACAAAATACTCATTTATGAGTCTGACCAAAAGTCATACCTTCCACAACTTTTAGAAAAGCAGGCCTAGAAGATATATCCTCCCACCAAGCCTTAACATGAGGACGTTCATTGATCATAGAAGCACAAGGTGTTTGCATAAAATAGTGAGTTTCAGATATATGACTAAGATCAGCAAGACTATAAAAATCACCAGCAAGGTACTTTGTTTTGCTTAGTTTACCCTCATACACGTCAAGCACACTTTTCAGCTTCTCAATGTTTGTGTTAATCACTGACTTGTTTGGTTCTTGTCCTTTAAATGGTGCCACAAAGTATTCATAGATAATTGTTGACACTGCAGGGTCATAGTAGTGAGACTCTACCTCTGTCCACATTTTCACCAATGCAGATTCATTTGTCTCATTCTGTCTAATTAAATCAGGTCCATCTTCCTTGAATTTTTCAGCTACATATGAGGTTATGGCTCTTGACTCTTTTTTTGTGTATAGTGCATGCATATAAAGGTTAAATCATTACACGGTTAAAATATTGAAACAGAACAATAACAAATTAGTATGAGGGTCTATATAAAATAATCAAATCTCTATATAAAATAGTCATTAGTATCAAGTTAATTAATATTTGTATAAAAAAAAAAAGTATCAGTAAGCATACCAAAGATGGTGAGATCACCATCTTCAAGTACTGGAATCAAACCAAAGGGCTGCATGTACAAAGAAAAATTAGTAAGTGATTAAGAAAAATAAAAATAAGCTAGAAGTGGTTGTTTACATTCTTGTTGAGAAAAGGAGGGTGCTTATGCTCAGAAGCAAACACATTGACTGGAACAAGCTCAAAATCTACTTCTTTTTCATGTAGACAGATCATAGCACGGGTTGTGTTTGTGGACATGGCAAGACCATAAATCTTTAGAGCCATATTTTTTGTTATTTTGTCACACAAAGTTTAAGGGCATATGAATATGATATTAGTATTTCTACTAAGATAGTGAGTGAAGCAATATTTATGAACAGCTCTTGGATACCAAACCTCATATTTGACTGTGAATTTGTCGTTTAGCCATATCATGCCAAATTGTTTGCATGAAATCAAGGTAACTTCATCTTAAATTTAGATTTGTTATTGTCACATGCGGTCCCTCCAAATTTGTTTCCACTTGCCATAGTAATTAACTACTACATATAATCATCATGTATATATACATTTTATATTCATCTATAACTATTATTGGAAGTTATTGTGATGGTCTTTCAACAAGATAAGCTCAATTGGATATTTCATCCTTAATAATTAGTTCAATAATTACGTAAGTCTCATTAAATTATCCCTAAAAGTTCCTTTTAAATAAAACGGAGAATGAAAAATTATTATTAATAATAATAATACTAATGATCCTTTTAAAACTAATTAACTCAGATGAAATTCAACTATATCTTTTAAAGTCATATGGTCAAACTACACTTATTCACAAAATTTAAATTCAAGGTTTTTCTTAAAGAAAACCACATTTATTATCATTTTGGACCAATTTGGTATTGTTTAGATATCTAAGTTTTCTAATTAATGTTATTCATACTCTTAAAATATTGCTAAATATTTTCTTTTTATTTTATATTATTATTGAGTAATAAAATTAAAATTACTATCGCATATTTAGGAGATTAGTTTACAATTAATGTAGGATTACCCTATACAGGTACATACATCCCATGCAGGTGGGTTATCTCATATAGTAAAGAAAATTATCCATAGATACCAAAATACTTCAATCACATTGTGAGAGAGAAATAATTAGAAATAGTGATATTATAAATATAATATATGAATTATA
>JBBPBT010000570.1:3117158-3133953 GCA_037974875.1 Cicer bijugum | reverse complement strand
TTAAATATATTAACTTATATTAATTTTTAATATATTTAAATATATTATTATATAAAAATATAATATGATATAAAGTTAATTGTTTTTTTCAATTTCCCGTTGAATCCAAAAAAAACTTCATTTCATTGATTTGTAAATTTGTTAGATTATTTTAAAATATATATAATTATTTATTTAAATATATTAATCTGAAATAATCTGAAAGATTATACTAAATTTTTAAAAAGGTTAAGTTTTAGTCTAAAAGTCTATAATAAATAATATATCAGAGTTAAGTTTTACATTTTTTTTATAGATTAAAATTTAATTTTTGTAAAATCTAATTTGATTTAATCTATTTTATACTTCTTTGCAGGAATTAGTAATTCAATCATTTAGTTGATGTCAATATTTGACTTAAGAATTTGAGAATTTCATTCGTATTAAATTGCTTGCATTTGTACAGTCACATTATTGAAGATTTTAACTATCTAAACAAATTGGCAATCTGAAATTGTGTGAGTGTATAAAAATACTGAAAAATATAGAGGAAGAATGGAGGAAAAAGATGAAAAAGAAAAATAGACAAATAATTTATAATGTTTTTGGTTTATTTACTGAATTATAAATCAGTAGCATTCAATTTCAATAAAAGAGTGTCCATTGTGTTGACCGTAGAACAGTAGAAAATCCAAAGTCATCCTAGAGGTAGATCTTTGTTAGGTGAAAATTAAAATGAGTAAAATTTGTGCCGAATAAACAGAGACTCCTTTATGGAAAAAAAGAAAAAACAAAACAAAAAACAGGTCTATGCCTCTATGGCCTGCAACAAAATAATTGTTAAATGGGCTAATTAGTAAAGAAATAAAAGACATACCAATAATTAATAAGTTTGACTACAATTTGGTCGGGGATTCTTTGTCACAACTTGGGACAATAAACAAATAAATTAGACCTTGAAAATGGGTGTAGGCACATGACTTAGAAAGATACTTTTATTTATTTTTGGGTACGAAAAAGACGGAGAGAAACCCAAAAGGGATCTATATGATGGACTTCAAGAAATTTCTACATTCCCACTTTGGGTTAGGATTCTTGGTTCTTAATTGACATTTAACTAGTTTCCACTCATTTATAGTGGGCATATTTGCTAATCAAGATCTTATTAACTTCTTTTTTATTCTGCTACAATAGCCAACGCTTACCATTCAATGTGACAAATAGGTACAAACATGTGCAATGCACTACTAAAATTTTATAAACACAAATTATATTTAACTTTATTTTATAATGGTGCAGTTTTTTTATAAAATATTTAATTTGTAATGAAACTTATTTTAATTAATTGATGTGTGAGATATTTTTCTCTTTATGTGTAGCGCATAACATATAGTTTGAATGATTGGTTTAGTCTCATTATTAATTTTGATTTCATTGAAGAAGAAAAAAATCAGGTACAACATGAACTTTTTGTATACATTAAAATTAAATTTTTTGTATTTTGAAATAAAATCAAATTATATATTTAAACCTTAAACAATTAATTATTTTATCATTAAAAAACTAACGGTATAAAACACTATAATAAAACGAAAACATTTCCATTTTGCAACTTAAACAAACAAAAAAAATCATTTTGTAAAGACATAATTAAATTTCTTTATATTAAGGTTCAATTTTTTATTTTTAAGATCAGAATGTGGACTATTTTCCAAGCATTTTACCCATCTCATTATTGGAAAGAAAAAAAAAAAAATCTCATATGTTCACTCGCACTTAGCTGACGGTGAAAATATCAGTGTCTGCTTTGGTACACACACGTCGCATACAGCCACCCCCACGCGTTAGTGGGTGTCCCACTATAATTTGACACACACACATAGAATAGATTAAGTTACTTGATTATATTAGGTACCAACAATATTTAATCCTATATTCCTAACATGGGGCGAAGAGGAAGCAAAATTATCTTAATACAGATCAACACAGCAGGGGGAACATATTTTAGGAAAAATTCCAGCACCTTTATTATTTAACCGTATATTCAATAATTTTACAGAACAAAAAGGAAGGAACTAAGCGGTGTTTTCTACTGTCTGCTAAGGTAAATGATTGTGATAAATAACATACAAAATAAAACACGTCCAATGGGCGCAAATAAATTATTTCAAGTTTTTAGAAGGTCTAACTCCTAGACCTATCGCCTCTCTTGAACCTCAGAACTCTGAAGTAATTGGTTATTGAATTGTATCATACTAGGTATGAGTTGTAGCAGATCAATACTGCAATATTAATTAATTTAACTTCAACTATTATAAAATGATGAAAATAGCTGCAACAATATCTGCTTTCCAACTTGTTGGATGGTTCTAATCATGACTCTGGAAATGGTCGCCCCAAGCGTAGCTGGATGCCCACATGAATTATATTTGAGATTGCCTTCAAAATCTCTCTTTCAGCTTTCTCTGCCATTTCCATTGCATTTCTGTGGGTAAATAAATATATGCTGCAATGAGAGACTGAACCATTTCGAAAGTAACTCACTGAGGCTAGACAAATTTAGTTTTTTTTTTTTTACCGAATTGGAATATCAGGAGGCATGGAAACCTCAATTTGAAGAACAATCTTGCTTTGAAACATGTGGCGTGTTATGCGCTCAACCGACATCTGAATACCAGGTAAAGACAATTAAAAAACAAGTAATTCTAACAAAACTTTAAAATCCAAATATACTTCCATTGATGATCCAATCCTCTTGCTTTCAGCCACCTTCAATCAAATATTTAAACGGGGCTTCTTATAGGATGGACCACCTATCATGGTGGTCCACTATGGACAGCAATGTTGTGAAGGATTGTTGACCATTGGATTTGTAATAAAAAATTTCAGTAGCAACGATAATGGAAGGGTTACCAATACTATTCATGAGAGTAAAATTTCCAACCAAGAAATGCTTATTTGCATATTTTCCCTTTTATGTAAAATTAATGAACAGTAAGGACGGCGAAGATCCCTCCACAGACACCCGTCTTCTCCCCTCTCTATCTACTACTCAATCTCATATTATACCCTCTTGAACAATCACTCAACCAGACTCATTAATATGGGAAATCATTTTAGGCTTTGGAAAATTGAGATAGTGGTTTTGTTTAATCAAGAAAAGGGTGGTCCATTCTATCATTGCCTTTAAAGTGATAACCTCTCTGTGATAGTAATGAGAATAGCAACCATCCAATGCCCCAAATTTTATGGCTTGTACTAGAATAACTGCAAGATACTTTGTTCACTTCTAAGTTCTAACTAATACTTCAACGTTAAAACAAACAAAACCCCAGTAAATGAAAGTTTAAAAATTTGTGACTGATTTAGTTCAAATTGAGCATGTCGTGTTACTATAATCCACCTATGGTACCTCCAACATACATCAAATTCCAAACTGAAGCTTACTTTTGACTATCTTTTGGTTTGCACATAAATATATTACATTATTACCTGTGGAAAGTTAACTGAGATGATATCAGAAACTACTCCTTGAATATTACTATCTCCAGCAGGAGCAATACTGTTCTGGTTCATGTCTCCACTCCAACTATCTTGCTGATCTGTTGTGCTGGGAGATACATGTGACATAGCAGGATCTACAAGAGAACTAACACTTACCAATAGGAAAATAAAATAATTAAAGGGTACAAGACATCAAAGCACATGACATACACTACATAAATTGGTTTAGATATCAGAAAACCACATCATAATATATCACTGAAAACAAGTGAATTTCTGTTGCCATGAAGACTGCAAAATTCTAAAGTAAACAGAGCATGAAAATAAAATTAATTGCACATCGATGCGATGCCCAGACCTCTAGTCTGTGAAATAACTCATAAGATAGACAGAGAGACTGACCTAAATGGAAACAGATTTAAATCTTCCTTTTGACACTCATAACAGGCTTAAGCATTTTCTCTACATAAGCAATGGTTCAACGGTTATTTAAAAATAACTCACTATCACAGACAGTATAAATTTCAGAAGACTCGGTTATATACTAGAGACATAAATTGTCAGGAACGACCATCATATATTGGGGGTGGACTGTGATACCAAATAACT
The DNA here is from genome assembly GCA_037974875.1 of Cicer bijugum. Lineage (NCBI taxonomy): Eukaryota > Viridiplantae > Streptophyta > Magnoliopsida > Fabales > Fabaceae > Cicer > Cicer bijugum. The sequence continues at coordinate 3,129,861 of JBBPBT010000570.1, read as the reverse complement.
AAGATTTTGTTTCAGTGAACGTAAGAAATCCTCAACCATCCAACAAACCTATGTGTATAAACATTTCAGCCACAGTAGGGTGGGACTTGTGAATTTGATGACGGACATTTTCACCAATGTCATGTGCAGAACTAACACTAGAAAAGGGATCGACCTGCAACGTAAAACTAACAAGTAAGTTTTGGAGACTTGGTCAAATAATGGGTTCATAACACAAGATGCATGTAACAAAAATAATATAAATTTCAGAAGAACAAACCTCAATATTTACATCAAGATACAGAGATGAACCAGCTCTCCTTCCTCTTAATCGATGGCATCCCTGCATAGAAATAAATAAAAAATATATGAATTGAAAAGAATATCATCTAAGTTCATATATTCATATGCAAAACAGCAGCAATACTAATTAACATCTGGTTGTAGTGAATGCAAAAATTGAAGCATGAACTGGCACATGTTCAAGTAAAGAGATGACATTAGAAAATTAAATCACATGTGAAGTCCAAGGATGCCAAAATACTGAAACGGTACTGTAAAAATAAATATGAAAAAAAGTACCTTGACACCATCAACTTGCAATATTGTTTGTTTAATAGGATCCAAATGTTGTGCTGGAATTGCAGCATCCACCAGCTCCAAGATACTGATAGTTAATCATAAACAACAAGCTAATTAGAAGCTCCAGTATAGTCAAATTTGCCGATAGATACAAACAAATTCTCTATTGCATTTAGATGCCATATTCAATATATTGATGTATTTACTATTTACACCTTCATTTACAAGAGAAACATAACCTAATTTATAGGTATCCAGTAAATTTCTATATCAAGCTCGGGTGTGTTCAATATTCTGTTCTATCTTCGTATGAGGGCCACACCAAGTGCCTATATATATGTTTAACTTTAGGTTCCAAAATGTGATTGACATGGAGAAACCATAGTAATGAAAACATATTCAAACTCGGTCACATATATATATCGATCAGTTAAATTTGCAAGCAATGATGATAAATTGAAGAGAAACATATGACAAAAAGCAAGGCACCTTTGGTAACCAGTTTCAGCTCCAGCTTTTAAAATCATGACCGAGACAAGAAGTCCAGCAAGGGGATCTAAAAACTTCACTCCAAGAATAGAACCACCTAACATGGAGATGTAAATCTATGTGTCAAGTGAATGTTAGCAAGACATAAATGGATCAATTACCCAGAAACAAGACCTGTGCAGTGCAAAGGGTACACACTTATTCAGAGACACAGATAGCATCTAACAGCCTGCAGTCGTTATTAAAACCAAAAAATAGTAATCCCTTAAACTTCTAGTCCATAAACAACTGAAACATTAAGGATGGACTTTAGACGGCAAGCCCAGTATTTGTTATATATTAATACTATTTTTAATATCTTCCAATCTTACACAAAAACTGAAGCATCTGTTCATTTCAACCAAATCAAATGTATTGAGTATTGAGCTCAGAGCCATTGTGGTCTAGCTTGTTAATTTAGGCAGCAGGAAGTCAACAACAACATGTAATAGTGATAATAGTAACAATGTCAATATCAGAAAATCCATTGATAGTTTACCGACAAATAAATGAATGAAAACAACACAGTTCATAAATTTAGACACACAATAAAGTTTGTCAAATATCAAAGAAACCATTAGCTTTAAGATGCACAAATAACCATTTTCTCTTTAAAAAAAGAAGTCCATGAAAAAATTAATAGTTCATGTGATTTGAATTGATCATTATCCATAACCCAACAACACCCCTACTAATGCCCAATAAGCAAGTAAACCTGATTGGTGACACAACTTGTACTAGAAGCCAGTATTATAGCATTAGCACGTTATACCGAATAAACTGGCCTAATGATCTTTCAACTATCCAAATTCCTTACCAACTCCGATGAGAGCAACTACTGATGAAATTGCATCTGCACGATGATGCCATGCATTTGCTTTCATCAATCCACTGCCTTGCCTCTCACCAGCTCGCTTTGTTATCCAATAAAGCCTGCATACTAAGAAAGCAAATATAAACATTGATTTATTGCAGAAGAAGAAACATGGTACCTCAAATAATTTAAGGAAACACAAAACCTAGTAGTCGGCATAGTAATAGAAGCATAGAGGCCATCAATAACAGACAGTCAGAAGAATGGAGCTCAAACTACTAGGCTTTGTCGTCAGAAGTATAGCCAAATTTTAATTTAGAACACATCAAATGAGGGAAGGTCAAGGAGCTAAGTCCACTGTGACACATTGCCAGGGAAAGTGAAGTGTTTGGGCTAACATAACTACAACAACAGCGTAGCTAATTTTTTTCATGGATTTATTTAATTAAACATGATTATCTGGTTTTAAGATTTATTATTTGGTGATAACTCTTTTGTATTTTACTATTACATCTATAGTCAACATCTGTTCATTTGTATCTTAAACTCAAGTTAGAGAGAATCAGATACCACCTAGTTAGAGCTCAGTAAAATTCAGCACGCATGAAATATTGGCATAGGTGGCTAGAATAAACGTCAAGAATACTAGGAACTTTTCAACCTGTTGCATTATAATACTACACAATGGCATTACCCCTCTTTAACACCTATTGACACAATAGTCATATTCAAGGCAAGTATAGGATGATCCATGTCGATCCCGTGGTGATGTCCGCTATGTTCGTGGCTATGCACATGCTCATGAGCTATTGCTTGGCTAACCATTTCAGGGCCAGCTGAAGACAATCCCTGCATGTGTATAACCAATGACATCTAAGCATAAGAAAGAAGACAAAGGATCTTATTTCATACCTTGCCTAAAAATGCTCAAAATTGAAGTTTCTTTAAATAAGGTTGTTCATGGAAATGATTGAAGCAATAAAGAATATTGAAGTTTAAATTAACATACCATCAAAATATCAACAGCGTGCCATGCAATACCACCCCCAGTGGCAAAAAGCATACAAGAGATTCCAAGAGCTCCTAGAGTCTCAAATTTACCGTGTCCTGAAATACAATGAAAAATATAATTATATAATAAATAAAAAAAGACAGAGAAACCTTTTAGAGACATGCAATCCTTATAAAAATTGGCAAATCACATATGAATAGGAAGAATTAGACTAAGGGCCTGTTTAGATTAGTTTATTTGAGTTTATCTAACGAGATAAGCATTTGTGACATCTAATGATGAATGAAATGTTAGCAACTGGCATCCATAATGTGTAATAAACAGTAACTTGGTGCATAACATGTATAAGAGATAAATGAAGTAGCGTGTAGATACAGATCAAGTGACCATATGGGTGTTCTTTATCTCTTGGAGCCGTGGCAACTTTAAAAGACAACAAAGCTATGCTACTGAGAACCTGCAATACAAAAATCACAAACGAATCAAAATTGCTTCCACTAAAATCTACGATCAATAAGAAGCAATGAATGCCGTTTTACCACATACCACATCGGATATGGAATGAGCAGCATCGGCGATAATTGCGGTGCTTCCGGAAAGGTAGCCGGTGAATGCTTTTCCGGTGGCTAAAGCAATGTCGGCGGCGAGACCGAGACGGAAAATATTCTCTCCTTCTTTGAGATGCTGAGGGAGGTGATCGTCATGATCATGATGAGAATGACCTAAATGCCACCTTCTATGGATTTTGAATGGTGGATTTTGGGGGGAAATGAAATTGAGTGGTTCCGGCGCTGGAAGAAGGAATTTTGAAGAGGAAAGTCTAGTGATGCATGTTCGGTAAATGGGATTCAGATTGTTGAATCTAAATCCCATCGTTTTCTTCTTCTTCTTCTTCTTCTTTTTTAAACTATTTGTTATCTAGGGTTTCGTGAATTTTAATTCTCTCGTAATCTCAGCAACGCTGAATGGTATCAGATCCGGTACTTTGTCACCTGAACTTGGTGTGTCTCCATGTTCGTGTAACAGCAACGTGTGGAACACAGCATGTGTCACGCCTTAACAAAATATAACGAATGTCCCTCAGCACATGTTAATCGTTAAAATTGTGTATTCTCATTTTTAATTTTGATTTTTAATTTTCACATGATATTTATTTTTTTAATTACTTTAACATGTATTTTTTAACTCTTTTGTTATCACGATCTAATACAAAATAACACTTTACATGTGCAAACTTAGCACCAAAATCCAATTAAATAAAAAGTTTAATTCAAATGTACAGTGTAAATATTTTATAATATCATATTATCATAATTATTAGTATCTATTACTTTAAAAGTATATAAGTAAAATATTTTTAAACATTAAATAATTATAATTTACTATTAATATAATTTTTTATACTTATATAAATTAAATCCTTCAAGTTTGTAAACAATTTTTTTTTGACAATAAAACAAATAAGTAAATAAAATTTGCATGTTTCCTATTTTCATTTTGTATTTTCTAGTTTATAATATTTCTGCTTTAGTAAAAAAAATTCTTATGCATTAGTTATAAGTAAAAACTAGTTAAAAACATTTAATGTTATCTCATATATATATATATATATATAAACTCTAATATGGATAATGGTTCATAGACTAATTTTAAGACATGTCTAAAATTCCAACAATCATAGATATTATTTCTTACAAATATATATTAATTGTCATTTTTTTAATAAATTGAGATAGTAACTTAAATGATATCAGTTTGACTAAACAATGAGAAATAAATATGTATCGTAAATCGACATAAATTTACCTACAAGTCAAAATTAAAATTATACAAAAAAAATCAACTTTTAGAAATCGATCTTAGGACCCTATACATGAAAAACATTGCATTCTATCACTAAATCATTATAAGACATCTAGTAATTTATAAATGGTAAAAGGTTTAATTGTAGTTTTGGTCTCCTTATTTTAGTTGAATTGCGAACATAGTCCCTCCATTTTATTTCTCTCCAGTTTTAGTCCATCAAACAAAATTTTTGTCCAAAACTTGATGAATTTTTTTTTCATTAATCAAGTCACACAATACCTCAAGATTTCATTTTCAATAATTGTACCTGAAATCTATGACAAAAAATGGTGTAGTACGACTTTAAAAAAATGAAATTTCATTAAGTTTTAAACTAAAATTCTGTTTGATGAATATGTATTTCTCAAAGGTTTATTTCTTCAAAAATTTAAGCAATCATTTTTTTAAAATATTCAAATTTTCAAGGAGTATACACATGAGAATTTTTTAACGCATTTTTTTAAAGTTAACTATTATGACACAAACACATTGCATTTTGTACAAGGTTAGAACTATGACATTTTTCCAAAGAAATATCCCTAAAAAAAATTATATTAAGTTTTTGTTTTTATCAATAAAATTGTAAATTTTATAGAGAAATAACCCCTTTTTAACATATATTGCCAAATTGTGAAATTACCTAACAACACGTCAAATTATATCATGACATTTTATAGGGGTTTGTTCATAAATAAAAAAAAAACATAGGATTTTCCCTTATAAATTATCACAATAGTTTGCTGTTGGAGATTAAAATCATTTCATATGAGTATGCTCATTGAAAACTATAAGTTGGACCCTCGAAAAAGCTTTTAATGAGATATTTTCCGTTACGTTTTGTTTCTAAAAAGTCATTAAAAAATCTTATTTGTTCAATTATTGTTTTTGGTGTTTCTCAAATATTGTCTCTGTGAAATGTATATTTTTCTTGTAGAGTATTATCCCAAGTGATTAGTCTCTTGTTTATCGAGTAAATGATATGATTCTAAAATGTTTTTCTCCTGTGACCAATTTTAAGTATTTGAATGGAAGTTTGCCCGTTTTTTAATTGGAAACAATTGTTGTCTCTGCTACTTACGATGGTGTTATGTTCATTCTTATCGATAAAATTTTGTGGAAGTTTATCCTAAGTCCCAAGATAAGATCAAACAATTGAAACACATATTTTATATGGTCAAATAAATTTTTGGTCTCTATAAATATATTTTCATTTTTCTTAAGATTTTAGCGCTTAAAAATTTATATTTAATTAATATTTTATTAAAAAAATTTAAATTTTTTTAGTGGAATTCTTATAATGTTCTAAACATACTTACAAAAAAATCATTCAAAATTTTAAATAATACACATGACTTGACTTAAAAACCAGAATTGTGAATAGAAAAATATTTGAGAACCATTGTTTGAAAAAAAAAATAGATTGACCGAAAATACAATATGATACATTAATAGAAACAAAAACTTATTTAACCCTATTTTATAAATTTGTTACTTGCCTATTTTTTCTTTCCATTATTAGTGTGCCATCCACAAATTGTAAAATGTACTACATTCAACAAATGACATCCCATAGTACAATCTCGATTTTGTTGACCTAATCATTGTTACAATGATTCCTTCAACAACAATTAAAAATGGGAAAAGAGACAATGGATTTTCCCGTCTCAATCATTTTCCTATAATAAGTGATTCGTTTGACTACCATTCAACGATATTTATATTGAAGTACTCCTTAAACAATCATCAATCCACCTCATACAAGTCTCGAGAAACCCCATAATTGACAAAGTATTTTTATAAACTCCCAATCAACCGAATCATATACCTTTTCAAAATCTACTTTAAACAAGAAATAAGTTGGTATCAAATTTATCCAAAAATATTGACTCATAATTATTTTAATGATAACAAAGTTTATAAGAGTACATGCTTAATTGTGGAGATGATAATTTGTAAGTCATAAAGTTGTGAGCATCTAGTCACGTCGTCTGGTGAACACAACTATTTGTGTCAGTGCATATATTAACAAGCTTGCACATTTGTCTGATAACATGTTTATGGTACAAAAAGTGAACTGCATCTGGCATGATTTCGAGTATGGTGTGAAGAGCGTATCACATCACTAGATGGAAGATTGTCAATGTATTTAAGAAAATTAAATGCACATGTGGTTGATTTTAGCACCATTACTATTTTGAATTGCTTATGTGTCAATTTTGAAAATGGCACCCTTTGTCTCCAATAAAACTAGGGTTACTTGAAAACTAACCACATAAGAGACAACATATTTATTTTTCATAAGGCCTATGTAAAGTTGATTTCAACGTTGAAGTCTATTAACATCAATCACCACAAGAATTTTCAATACAATAGTGAAAAATTCTAAATTTACTTAACAAGTTAAGAAAAATGAAATATATTGAAAAAATACGAATAAACGCCTAAAGTATTTGCTATTTCCTTGATAGTTTTTCTTCTTCTTGTATTTGAGCTAAAATTTTATTATTATTATTATTATTATTATTATTATTATTATTATTATCTATTGTAGCAATGGCTAGGTCCTCAATGACTTTGCTTGACTGAGTCATTTTTAGAAAACTAGAGTATGACCACTTTGATAATTTATATTATGTTTAGTAAAAAATGTTCAAAGTTAAAGGAACTATAACTAACTACTAGTTTGGTGATGAACTAATATAAAACTATAAGCTCATTTATTCACGTGCTTAGTTTGTTAAAGATAATTCATTCAAATATTTCGTTTAAGAAAAAATTATAACTTATATCTATTTAAATAAGTTTTTCAAAATTATTTCAATAATTTAAAAAAAAAACATTTCAAATCCCACTTTTTTTATATATATTTTTCACTATGTTCAATAGATTCCATATTCCTACTAGTTCATAATAGTTTTCATGGTCAATCTCATTTGTAACTATAATTCGATATAATATTTAACTATCTATGATGATCAAGTAGTTGACATAACTTTTGGAAGTATTTTCCTTAAACAACTAGTAAGAATTTTAGAGAATACTTTATACATACACCACATTAGAGATACAACTGTATATTCATTTAGTCTTTGGTGACAATCTTTTATAGATATGAGAACAATAAAAGATGATTTTGATCATTTAACCACCCTTCTATTAGAATGAAGTCAGTTAATGAAACTCAAGAATCCATCATTCACCACGCTTCAATATTGTTTCAAAAATCTAAAGTTCACTCCATCTGAATCTTGACTCTTCCAAACTATCACAATTTCACATGACAATCTTAACTTTTTTTTCTTCTAATATTATTAGAATTATAGAGAAAAATACAATTATTAACTTGATCAAGTGATTGATAATAAATACAAGTGAACCTATTTACACGTATAAGTCCATATGAAAATTAAAAACATAAAAACGATAGCTACCATGATTAACTCTTATCTTAACTAATCTAAGCTACTATCTCTCTAATAAATAGCCTTAACTTCTCCACGTATACAAATAAGTAGGAAAAAGAAACATTAAAGCAGAATATTTTAGCGTCCAAAGCAAGATTCCCTAAGAAAACATTTGATGGAATTTAGCCTAAATAATTTTTAAAGTCCTTCCCATGCCCACGAGGATAAACGAAAAGATAAACAACTTAAATTAAAACTGTTAAAAAAAGGTCCCGACCATGACTCAAATTGCCAATATTGTCCCACTAATCTTCCATCTAGTCCTGGCTGGATTCATATCGACATATCCACATCATTAACCCCAACCAAACAAAATAAATTGGAAGGCCAAGGACATTGGCGTCATTTTCCAAAGGACGAGTGTCGGTCACTACTTTACGAGTCAAGTGTGATGAGTTCCAGCCAATAAAAAAAAATATAAATACCACACATTTTTTATTCTTTTTTGAACAAACAAATAGACGGTACAGTTATTGATGCTACCATTATTAAAATAAAAATAAAAATAATAAATAATGTACTGTAACATTTATAATGTTGATTTACAATTCAAAAATTTGAATATAAAATAAATTATAAATTCGTTTCTACGGTTAAGATCTTTCCGTGGTTGGTGAAATTACAAAAGATGTGCTTCCCCAAAGCACTCTCTTTTTCCGCGAAAAATACAACATTTCTTCTATTTGGCGGGCACGCACACAACCAACACACAAAAACCAATTTATAATAATAACTGAAAAATAAAACACAGAAAGAAAATCGAGCTGAAAAGACCAACGCATCAATGACCGTACAGTTCCAGAGAGAGAGAGAGAGAGAGAGAGAGAAAACCAAAAAAAAACAAGAGAAAGAAACACACTAACATAACAACAACACACGAATACTCACAAGTAAAAATAACGTGTGAAAACCCCATTTCTGCCACTCGGGTTCGCGGCGAGGAAGAAAGACGAGCTAAGCTCGCCGATCTTCTAGAACATTCTAGATCACTCAAGTAGATAACCTCTGTTCCGTTGTGAACTCTGTAAGTTGTTGTACAGGAACCTCAAAAACCCCAAACACACAAATGGACTTGTACGGTCGGAGTCCCACGAGGAATGGATCGAATCCGGTAAATCAACATGAATGGCGTTCACCGGACGCTGCTCTTGGAGGTTGTTTACTTGTTACTTTTTTACTTCGTTTTTTATTTTTTATTTTTTATTTTTTTATGTTAGGGTTTTCTAATTAGGGTTTTGATTTTGGTGCAGAGTCGATGTGGCATTTAACGCTTGGTAGTGGTGGTGAATCTTACCCGGAGAGACACGGTGTACCCAATTGTGTGTATTACATGAGAACTGGGTTCTGTGGATATGGTGGAAGGTGTCGTTTCAATCACCCCCGTGATCGTGCTGCGGTAACCCTTTTTGTCATTTTCATATATCTGCATTTTGCAGTAGATGCTTTTTTTTGCTAGTGTTATGCTTGATTATTGAACTATCGTGTTAAGGTTCATTCATAAACCTATGTTAGTAAGGAAAAAAATGATTTAATTTATATACACTGTCTGACGGTTTTTTCCACTGGTCAGTCAATCATAACTGTCATCATTAAAAACATTTGGCTTTAACCATAATCTAAATCATACATATGAGTAGTTGTGATTTGTTGATAGTGTAAAACATTTACATGTACATGCCAATTAATCTTGAAAAAACAAAGGATTAGAAGAATGCAATATTTCATTGGAAGTAATATACACTTGTTAAAGGATGTGAATATATGGACTGAGTTAATTACTGTTCAGGTTGCTGCGGCAGTTAGAGCTACAGGGGACTACCCAGAACGGCTGGGGGAACCCCCATGTCAGGTATAGTTTTTTTAGAAAAATGGTGTTGTTATTATATAATTCAGAAACTTAACGTGTTTACTGATTACTAAAATGATTATACTAATTGTGGATTTCTTTTGATGAGCAGTATTATTTAAAAACTGGAACCTGTAAATTTGGCGCGTCCTGTAAATTCCACCATCCCAAAAATGGAGGTGGATATTTAAGCCAAGCTCCATTAAATATTTACGGATACCCATTACGACCGGTTTGACTCCTCTCTCTCTCTCTCTCTCTCTCTCTTATTTCTTTGTGTAATTTTTACAGAATCGTGCCAATGTTTAAACCCTGCATTTTGTTTAAACAGGGTGAGAAAGAGTGCTCCTATTATTTGAAAACGGGGCAGTGCAAATTTGGCGTAACATGTAAATTCCATCATCCTCAACCTGCTGGAACGTCAATGCCAGCATCTGCACCTCAATTTTATCAACAGGTGCAGTCTCCAACTGTTCCTCTGCCTGACCAGTATGGAGGAGCTTCCACAAGCTTGAGAGTAGCTAGACCTCCTGTTTTACCTGGTTCATATGTACAAGGGGCTTATGGTCCTGTCCTTCTTTCCCCAGGGGTTGTTCCATTTCCTGGATGGAGTCCTTATTCGGTGAGAGGCATATATGTGTGTATGGTGAAAAGTCTCTTCTCTCTCTTTTCCTTAGTAGTGACAATGATGCTATGTTTTTAAATATATTGTAGGCTCCTGTGAGCCCTGTGTTATCTCCTGGTGCGCAACCTGCTGTTGGGGCTACTTCTCTATATGGAGTGACTCAGTTGTCGTCGTCAACCTCAGCTTTTGCTAGACCATATACTCCTCTTCCCTCTTCTCCTGGACCTTCAGGAAGCAATCTGCAGGAAAAAGTATTTCCTGAAAGACCTGGTGAACCAGATTGCCAATACTATCTGAGAACTGGGGACTGCAAATTTGGATTAGCTTGTCGATATCATCATCCACAGGACCAGGTTGCTGCACGACCACTTCTTAGTCCCATTGGTCTTCCTTTACGCCCGGTATGAATGGTTACTCATAACTCAATTTGGTTATTTGTTGAATTGACTGTTTAGCTTTCTTTGATTTGGTTTAATTTTATGATGCTTGAGCTTATAATTTCTGATGTCATCCATATAAATATGTAAAGAATATATATATTCTGCTCAAGAGTCGGGACACACCATTAGTATTTTCTATGTAGTAGAAACCAAGATAGTCTAAACTAGCTGTTCTTTTAGTTGCTTAGGGCCAATGTACCTGCTCGGTGTCTAACTTGTTGCCTGGGCTAGTTTTAGTTGCATTGGGGTCGAAGTGGACAGCAGTTGTCTTTCAATCAGAGATAATATTCAAATCTTTTTTTGCACAGCTTTAGAGTTGGTCCTTGATAACATTGTTGTTAAGATTGCAATTTTCCTCATTAGGATTACACAAGCGTACACTTACCCTTAACTGTGGGGGCTTTGACCCCAACTATTGATGTGTTTACTTGGTAAGCCCAAATGCCCAAGTTTACATACTAACTTGGTTTGGTGGGATTGCTGTAGGATTGTCCCCAGTCCCTACGCAGCAATAGATGTCCACCACTCAAATGGCGGAAAACTTTTCTTTTTCAGAATAACCACAAGTTAAAGAACCCCAAGCCTAAACCTCTTCATGGCTGTTTCCCCATATCAACTCTCCTAGTTAGGAACTTGGGAGAGAATCTACAACATTTTTTTGCTTTGTTTCATGGGTATTTTTGCTGTCTTTTAATTTCATGCTGTAGAAAACATTTCATGTCTTATATAGATTATAACTTCAATTTTCGTTGTAAAACATATATCTTCAACTAGAGTTTAATTAAATGTTGGTGTTGATTTTAAGGTTATGATTATTTGTATTTTTATCATGGATCATGATATGATCAGATTACACGATTAAATTTTTTCTCTCTCCCCAATTGATCCTAGGAAGGATCTCGATTTTGACAACCTTGCTTGATTCCTTGATGGAACATGATTGGCTTTCTGTATCTATCCCGGCCTCTCACACAAAAGCTTGGTTTTGAGACATAGTATTTGTCTGTTTATTCTGAAAAATGGGGACAACAAGGATCAAACTTATGGTCACTTGGTCATTGAATTTGAAGCCATGATACCATGTCAAGGACCAACTCTCCTAAGCTCAAGTTATTGGACGAATCCACATGATTGGAATGATATATATGTAACAGTCTTAATGCAAAACCTGCTATTCAATCTATTTCCTTTTAAATTAACATTACATTACTTGTTGCATTCTAAGTGTTTGTAATTCAAAAGTTCTATGTTTTAAAAATAAAATTTACTAGTTGTGACTGTTGTATATGGGTATAATATTTGAATGGTTCTCCAGCTCCGGAAACCCAAGGTCTTAGCAAAACCTAATTCTGAATTGATGTTAAGCCTTTCCTGTTTCCCACTAAAAATGTCAATGTAGTTAGTGATATACACAATGTTAAAGTTGTCATATGGTAGTTTCCCATTCTTTCTTAAGTTGTGCGCTTGTTTGGTGTCATATCATGGGTAAATGAATATGAGATGGAAACATAGGATTAAAAGACAGGCTACAACAGAAGTGACAAGTAACTTTTGGCTGCAGTGAACTC
>JBBPBT010000570.1:3097914-3113190 GCA_037974875.1 Cicer bijugum | reverse complement strand
TTAAATAATAAACAGAAATAGTGGCAAGTTCCTTTTTTTACAATCATTTTGTTATCTAAATATGTTAGTAAGTGTGATTATAATATCTAAATCTAAATGTATTGAAACTAGTATTGAGAGAAAAAAATATAACCATTAATAGAAATGATTTTAAAAATAATTATAAAAAAATTAAACATATATAATATAATGATGTAATAATTATAATTAATTAATAATATAAAAATTATTTATACTTACTGTATATACAAATTAAATCATATCTAAAATAATTACACACTCAAACTAAGAAAAAAGGTCGAAAACGACAAGTGGTATATGTCTGTACGATGATGATACTTCTTATATGATTAATTCTCCACTGTGCCCTGCAAATCCATTTTAAAAATTGATAAATGGAACTAGTTAATAATTCAAAGTAGGAATATGTATATATAGTTTCTTCAGCATCTCTCTCTCTCTTTTTATTTATTTATTTTTAAAATATTTTTTTGGTAAAATAGAGACGATTTAATATATCTTTTTTGGCTTAAAATCATATATTTATATCATTCTTTCTCTCTATCTTTTTATTTAAATAAATAATTTTTACATATTTCATATTTTTCTGTTATTTTATCAATTAAATGTAAAGTTTTATTTTTTTTATTTTGTTGTAATATTTATTTTATTTAAATTTATTTTGATTCGATATAGACAAATTCAATCAATATCTTAAATATAATATTGCAAATTCAGAGTCATAAATATTATAATTACTTTAATTTTATTAAATCTATAAACATTTCATCAATTTATTGTTTACATATTATATTTTTGATTTTAATGAATTTATGTGTTTTGTAAATATCATTTTTATGTAAATAAAAAATATAGCCGTAATAAAAGCAATCATATGATATTAATGTAGTAGGTAATAATTGATGTGTTATGTTAGCACGTAAGGCAATAATATATGGTTTAAATGGCAATGATGAACACTAATTACAAAATTGTGGTGGTGGGTTAAAGGCTTAAAGCTAGTATTGGTTCCAATTTTAGCATAAAGTATTGGTTGCGCAATTGCACGCTTGCTTGCCTTGCTGTAGAGTAGAGGAGAATCAAGTGCCACGAAAACCCATCAATATTGTTTGCCTCTATAATAAGTCACTTTTCTAAGCGTAAAATGATTATGATTTTTTTTTTTTTATGTAATTGGTTTAAATCAAATGCTAATAAGTATTTTTAGAATGTTTATTAAAAAATTTAAAATTAATTAAAAATGTAATGAAATATGTATTTTTAACTTTTTAAAAAGTTAAAAATTATTCTTTTCTATACAAAATTTTTATTTTTAGTTATTTAACACGTAATATAGGAGTCCTTGTTCAAATGTATATGCATAGACATAGACCCCTTTGGAGTATTCTAGCAGTAGCAGGTCTCATCCATCCATGCAAGTTTTGAACATGTGGGGTCACGTGTTTTCTGCACACCATGATTGTAGCCACAATCTTTCCACCATTTGCACTAATTATACAATGTGAAAAGGAGAAAAACCTCTACGGCAACTTAGGCAATATTTTTTTCATCAATTTTGGCAATTCGCACTAATACATAATTTAGGTAATATTTTTTGAGAAATATCCATGGAGACCCTACACCTGATGAAACACCTTTACAAAAAATGAAAAAAAAGTGATGTAGTAAAAATGATATTTTAGTGATATGAATCTATGATAAAAAAAAATTAAGTAAATGTAGAAAAATTATGAATATCTATTTATAACTATTCATTTATTTTTTATTTTTATATTTGATATGAATTCATAATGTACATATTTAAGAATTCCTTTGATAGGTAGAATATGATAAATATAAAATAAAATATATATAAACTATCATGTAGATAGGATATAGATATTCTCTATAATTAATGTATTTAGTTTAGTTTTATGTTACTTTAAATTAATAACTACACCTTTTAGTAAAATAATATTTTTATAAAATAAAAAAAAATCTAAATGCACCTAAATAGTTTGAGACACCTTGTGCACTTTGAAGTGAGACAGACAGCATATAATAAAAGTTATGTACATTTAAGACTCTATTTACTATGCTGCTTGGTGCTTATAGTTCTCTAGAGTTGGAAAGGAATAATTTGCAGAATAACACAACATTGGACCACCTGCCAACTATGCATATTTCTATAGAAGGAGAAGCTGTAAAGCATGTAATTAACTTTGGTTCAGATGATCAATTCATCCTTTTCAGACTCAAAGTTATTATAGAATGATGAAATGAATGCCACAGCCACTTAATTAATTGTATTCAATTGCTCATTCTCTACCCTCCTACTCAAACCATACAATAACACAAATTGATGGCCTCATTATGACCATCATATCAATGCAATGAATCTAAGTTCATCATTGTACCAACGGTTGTCACATGAGTAATCGTGATAAACATTAGTGTTTATATCATTAGCTGATATTTATTTAATACTAAGGAATTAGGTGACACAAAGTGCTACTACCAATCACCAATTGCTCTTTATTTAAATGAATTGGTTAGACTTAAATGATTAATGTTTTGATGAAAGATAAATTATTTAGAAGAATTTAAATTTAAACTTTAATTTAAATAAAATATTTGATATTTTTTATTTATCTCTTATTAAATTCTAAAAGGTTAATTTTCTCTAAAAATCAAAGGATATGAAATTGAAAATTTGAAATATTATTGCGTCTGATATTTATTTTCTATCATTCTTATTGCATTGTAGAATTACATATTTTGATTTATTTATTTATTTGAATAGGCGAAAAAAAGTATTTTACATTAGACATATGTAATAAGTTGATTTCTACTTTTGTACCTTTACACACAATAGGAGTAAATATATATGCTAATACTAATTATGTAATTAGCTTTCAATAGCCATAATTACAACTCAAAAAAGCACTGCAAAGAAAGGGAAAAAGTCCACTTACTCACTACCTTTCACCGAAAAGTGAAAGCACACCTTGTGTTTTTTCCTTGACTTTAAATTAAATTATACACACTCATAAAGTATGTTTTTAGAATCACCTCAATCCTATACAACTGCATGAACTCATGTGACTTTCGGTTCTCTACAACTTTGCATAGATAGAGAAGCAAGAAGTGGTTCTCAACACAAATAATCTACTAAGAGAAATGACACATAGTTTTCTTTTGCCTTTGATTTAATTGTTAATATTTTCATTTTATTGAAAGAGTGACAATACTTAATAAGTGGGGTGCATAGGTATCAAAATTTGCCAGGTTTTGTGGAAATGGGAGTTGTCACTGTAGGAGAATTTAAGCCTAGCATTTCAGGGAAGAGGACCTTTCGTCCTAGTTCAAGCATAAGGCATGCCACTGAATGGTAATATTCTGTTTCTCAAAAGTGTGTATGTGTTTGTTGGGGAGTCATATAACATAATTTTTATCGTATAATTGTTTATGTATAAGTTATTTCTTTAACAAAAAGATAAAATAAAATCACCTACAAGTTTTTATAAACTATTATGGAGAGAATTTATCTAAATAAACTGAAAATAACCTATGCACGTATGATAGTCCCGCGTGTGCTTATTGAATAGTGTCAATATCACATGCCTAGTAGTAGATTTTGATCTTAAGATTTGATCAAATAATTGGAATCAAGCATATGCTTAGTGGTTTCATTTTGTGGGTCTACAATTAATTAATTCAACTGTCCCTTTCCTATTTGATTCTGAAAGCAGCAGCTTAGAAACTTTTCTTTTGTCTTTCTGTGTTGCTCGTGTGTTATTTAGTTCATCTCTTGTGTACTCCTCCAATTTCCAACCCTCCATACATTCTCTTATGAGCCTATTTGGGTAAGACTTTATCACAAAAGGCTTAATGAAATAGGTTATGAGATGTTCATAAGTTGATTTTAACTTATTTCCATAAGCTATTTTTAACAATTTGACATTGTTTTATCTTTTGTTATAAAAATATCTTATATATTAATACTTATACAAATTATGGTAGAAAAATCAATATTTTCAGTTTCAGCCATCATGGTTGAAATTGAGAGATAAATTAAGCTATAACGTGTGACATTGACTCTGATGTAGTTATGGTGCCGCTGCATGGTGAATGTCTAAATTCCACGTGTCTTCTATGAAAGCGCCAATTAATAATAATTGTTTGCAATTATTCACATGATTTTGTAATACTAATCTCTTTTGGCCTTACAAGGCTATATATGTAATGGAGTTATAAGAAAACATTTTGGCAGTACATAACCTTGAAATCAACATGACAATACTTGTGTGGCACAAATGGTTTACCTTTCAAATCTTTAAATGTCACTCATCAAATCATTTGTATTAATGGGTTCCAGTGTTTCACTACAGTTTTATAATGTTAACTTATCCTTCAAAATTCAACTATACTTTTAACTTAGGTAACCATATTGTATGAGGTATTGCTGAGTTGGGGTCATTCTTATCTATGTAATTAAGCTTGCTTCAGTTAACATATGCAATTATATTGAATTTTCCATGTCTAGCATATGCAATTATTCAGCTAGATTTGTGTATTACAGGCCAATATCTGATGTCTCTAGTGATCTTACCATCGAAATTGGAGCTACAAGTTTTGCACTTCACAAGGTAACAAAAATAAAAAGCTCTTTTCTTAGATGTTACTGCATATTCACTTTTAGAGGCAAATAAATAAATGACATTTTTCTCTATAGAATATGCCAACATACATACATGAATAATGATTGTTTATGCATGAGTAACAGCTTTAGTGATAAAAATCATAAAAATAATGCATTAAATTGTTTGCAACTGTTTTTCTACAGTTTCCTCTAGTTTCTAGGAGTGGAAGAATAAGGAAACTATTGTTAGAAGCAAAAGATTCTAAAATTTCACGCATAAGTCTCCCAAGTGTAGCAGGTGGTGCAGAGGCATTTGAGTTAGCTGCAAAATTTTGTTATGGAATTAATATTGAATTCACTCTCTCCAATGTTGCTATGCTAAGATGTGTAGCTCAATTTCTAGAAATGACAGAAGATTTTGCCGAGAAAAATTTGTTGATAAGAGCTGAATCATATCTAAAAGAGACAGTGCTTCTAAACACTTCAAGCGCAATATCGGTTCTTCACCGTTGCGAAACTCTACTACCTTTTGCAGAAGAGATTAATCTTGTTAGCAGACTAATCAATTCAATTGCAAACAATGTGTGCAAAGAGCAACTTACTTCTGGTTTGCAGAAACTAGACCATAATTTCCCTTCTAAAACCATGGAACCTGAAACACCCTCAGAATGGTGGGGAAAATCTCTTAGTGTTCTTAATCTTGATTTCTTCAAAAGAGTTTTATCTGCTACAAAATCAAAGGGACTAAAACAAGACATTATCAGCAAAATTTTGATAAACTATGCACATAACTCTCTTCAAGGGATGATTGTTAGGGATCCTCAAGTAATGAAAGGAAGTTTACTTGACTTAGAATTGTTGAAGAAACAAAGGGTCATTGTTGAAACCATAACTAGTTTACTACCAACTCAATCAAGGAAAAGTCAAGTTCCAATAGCATTTCTCTCAAGTTTGTTGAAAGCTTCAATAGCAGCATCAGCATCTACTTCTTGTAGATCTGATTTGGAGAGGAGGATTGGTCTACAACTTGACCAGGCAATTCTTGAAGATATTTTGATACCAACAAGTTCATATCAAAATAACCATAATAGTACTATTTATGATACAGATTCAATTGTGAGGATTTTTTCCATTTTTCTTAACTTGGATGAAGTGGATGAGGAGGATAGCAGGTTGAGAGATGAAAGTGAAATGGCTTATGAGTTTGACATCCCTGGATCTCCAAAACAAAGCTCAATTCTTAAGGTATCCAAATTGCTTGACAACTATCTTGCTGAAGTAGCACTAGACCCAAACTTGTTGCCATCAAAGTTCATTTCACTTGCTGAATTACTTCCAGATCATGCACGTATTGTAAGTGATGGACTCTACAGAGCAAATGATATCTTCCTTAAGGTTAGTACTTTGTGGCTTTTCAAACAAATCATCAATTTAGTCCATCAAACTATACTAGTCATACAATTTGATTTCTAAAGTAACGAAATTGAATTTTTTTGGTTACATTCTCAAAGACTAAATTGACCAACTCAAAATAAGTAACATGGTTGAGAATTTCCAATTTCAAAGACTACTTTGAAATGTTAATAATTTCTCGACTAAACTAATTTCAGGACAATTTAGACGATTGACTCGTTAATTTCTTTGTATCACTATCACTGTGTAGCAAATCTTAGTCTCATTGAAAGTGTATTATTATAGTTAGTTTTTTAATAGACAAATGTTAAATGTTAGTAGTCAAGAGTTTGAATCTTGAACCTCATTCTCAAACTCTTTTGCTGTTAGTTCTATAGTTACCGGTTAGTTAATTTTCTACTTTTATCACATATATAGGTTCATCCAAACATAAAGGACTCGGAGAGGTACCGGTTATGCAAAACCATTGATTGCCAAAAACTGTCACAAGAAGCATGCAGCCATGCAGCACAAAATGAGAGGCTACCAGTTCAAATGGCAGTACAAGTACTTTACTTTGAGCAAATAAGGCTTAGAAATGCTATGAATGGAGGACACAATAATTTGTTGTTTGGGGGTGGTGGTGGACTTAATGGTCAATTCCCTCAACGTTCAGGTAGTGGTGCAGGAAGTGGAGCAATTTCACCTAGAGATAACTATGCATCAGTTAGAAGGGAGAACCGAGAGCTTAAACTTGAAGTTACAAGAATGAGAATGAGACTCACTGATTTGGAAAAAGATCATGTTTTTATGAAACAAGAGCTTGTAAAGTCTCATCCTGCTAACAAGATCTTTAAATCATTCACCAAAAAACTAAGCAAGCTCAATGCATTGTTTAAGATGAATGGTATTAAGATAAATGGTGTTAGTTCTGAGAGTCGGTTCCCTTTTCCAAAGAGAAGGCGTCACTCAGTTTCTTGAATACAAAAAAATGTGTAACACAGTGGCACCGATAAGGTGCATTCATCCAACACAATACATTGGTTACATTCAATTATATTTATTTTATTTTGTCAATGTTTAGTATATATGATATGATGCACAGTGTGATTGTTTTGTTTGGTAATGGTACCATTACAACTTTATTTATATATCATTATTAAAATACTAGTAGTCTATCCAGATAAAACGTATTGTGAAAAGAAAGTGCCATAAAACAACAGATTAAGATGAACGAATCTATATCAAAAGAGTTAAACGACTTCACTGGGGATCGAACCCAGAATCTCTGGTTCCGTAGACCAGCGCCTTATCCATTGGGCCATGAAGTCGTTTGTGTAATACAGGAAACTGTTATATATTTAACTTCAAACCCTTATCAAAATGCTTTAAAACTACGATGTCAAACTCTTACTACTCAAAAGATGCTTCCAAGATGCCTTTTAGTATAAATTCTTTTTCAAATTAATAGACACATTTATTGTTTTTTCAAATAAATTCCTAATTAAAACTACTTAAATGTCATATAGATGACTTTAGAAGTGTTAAATTCAAACATTTTTAATGATCAAATAATTCTTATTAATTAATAATATAAAAACTCATTACAATAATATAGATTTGTTTTTTTAATTAAAAAAAAATCATTGACTTAAAATGAACACATTATTACAAATACCACTTTTTTTTTTAAACAACTGAATAAATATTAATAAAAAGGTATTTTGTAGTACAAAATGTACTATAAAATAAAACAAAGATTACAAAATATTAAAGGGTCAAAATAACGTTACAAAAATAATGAAAACAATACAGTACTTTAATCCACTTCTAAAAAATCCACTTATTCTTTTCAAGCATCATAGAACTATTGAACTCAAAATATTAAAAATAATATAATTGCACGTGAGCATTCCAAATAGTCCACACAAGCCAATCATAGGACTCCAAACTTGTCACAAATCCCTTTATCTCCTCCATCCAGACCACCAAACTGGTGCACATGATCCTCCACTTTGCAATGTATGGCACCAATAATCCCCAAGGAGATCCCTCCAAACACACCCAATAATGGGACAAACAATAAAATAACACATTAAAAAGACGATGAATCTTCATTGAAGTAAGACAATTGATATCTCATCGTTATTAATGAATTAATAATGCATGAATAATGACAATGATGATGTTGATGTTAACATGAATATGTGTATGTGATTAGTAAGATACATGAGAAAGTGATTGATGAAATGTAATCCTACTAGTTTAACTTTGCATATCTATTTATCTATTGGACCCCAAATAAAAATAGCTCTAGCACTTAAAAGCAATTGAGCAAGCTTGTTTTGGACATTTAGTCTTATAACTTGATCAACACCACCTATAAATTGTTGTCCAATAAACACTGCTGGCACACTTGGTTTACAACCAAGCTGAATCAGTGCCCTCTCTATTTGCTCACAATTTACCATTTTGTCCAACTCAATAACTGTTGGGTTGGCACCAAAACTGCTTATCAGAGCCTTCACAGAATGTCCCATGCAACAACTGCTCTTGCTGAATATCACCACTGGCTTATCAGCTGTCAATGCTGCTAATATATCCATAATTTTACAAAGTTATTCAAATATTTTGAGTAATAGTTTTTTTGTTAACTCTTAATTTATAGGATGATTTGAGTTACTTGAAGAATTTTGTTTGCTATGATCAAATATTGAGCTCATGAGATGGCCTATTTATATTATAGCTGCTTCAGGTTTTTTTGTTTTGAATTACATCTAAAACAGAATAAATGTTTAAAAAGTTATGTCATATGTGTATTCCTAATATTCTCTTTGTCATTGCTTGATAGTAACAATCGATATGCTTTTACATAATGAATGAAAAATGAATGAATGAATGAATTAGTAACTTATGGGTTGGTTCCTTGTTGAATCCAACCCAATATATTGGCTATGTTAAACTTGATTGACTGTGTAGTTGTAATTGCCAATTCTTGCATGGAATAAATTTTACTATGTTATGGATGAATTCGGATAAAATATAGAATTTGAACTTTAAAATTTCAAGTTTAAATTTTAATTGGACTTTTTAACCCAACCCAAAAAAACCCGTACCTATGGTGGGCTATCCGAGTCGGACTTAAGGCTACCCGCATACCAAACTGACATGAAAAAATAGTATATAAATTTTATTTTGAAAAAAAATCATGTCAAATATTTGAAAACAATCGGAAATAAAGTATATAAAATGTTAATAACTTTTATATTGTATTTAAAAGAATGTTAGAATATATTAAAATTCAATTTTTCTTTTATAAAAGGTTATAATACTTTATATTACAAAATGTAAATAAAAAATTTAAAAATAATTAAATGACGGGTTCGTTTAAGAGTCTACAAACATTTTTAAAAAAGATTTTTTTAGTTTGATCTGCTCCGTAGCTCGTTAAGGTCGACCAAAGTGGGTTGGATAACCCACTTTGGTAGCTCAATGTTCTAATTTTCGCATTTGTTTAGGCAGATTTCAATTAATGTGAGTTTGCAGGTTATGTAGGTGGGTTGATTTGGATGATGAACTTTTTAGTTTTATTGAAATGTTTAAAATTCTTTTATAAATTTTTTATTAAGCAAAACAGAAATTTTATTGTTGAAAAAAGAGAAAATAACAAAAAAAAAAAGGGGGAAAAAAACAAAAAGGGAAAAAAAACAAAAATATGGAGGCACAAAATCAAAACTCTATGCTAAACAAATTTAAGACCACTCTAACTTGAGAGTTGTAATGCTCTGCCTTTAGAAAAAACTTCCAATGTTTTTTAAATTTCTTATCTGTGATTTATATATGTTAGGAAAAAAAGAAAAAAAAATTTACAATAAAGCTCAAAGTTTTATACAAAAGTTTAATAAAGCTCAAAGTCTATTTTACAGGTAATTTAAAACACAAAAAATAACAATTTTTCATCAAGAACTTAACGATGCTTTATATACTATAACTTAAAAAATGGAATTAGATAGCCATAATGTTAAACGGAATTATATTTCTTACTTGTTAGCATAATGTTATACTTGTTAGCTCATCTATACAATGTCATCAAACTAGTGTAATTAGTTCATGGAAATATTTGTGAATGAGAATACTGAAAGCAAGAAATGATTCCTTTGCTATTTAGTTCCACTTCGAAAAGAAAAAGAGAGTTTATCATCATGATTTAGATTTGCAACCAATCGGATATTATATTACCTTTCTTTATGAAGCAATCCATTACTAGGTCACAATAAAATCACATTTGTAATATGTAGACATTATTCTTGATTCGTAACAGAATTTTCCACGTGGCTGCAGCTTGGAGAATCAACCTTGTGGCTCATTGTCCAAAATATGTGGCTTAATAATAAGTTTCAAATATTAGATACCATTAATTAGTTGTTAGTTAAATTAATTAGTTAATTGTTTTGATTGACTATATAAACTTTATTTTAGTTCTTCATGTAACAATAATTATCTTATTATGAAATACATATTTATTTATTTTTCTCTCATCTATAATTTTTATTAAAAAAATTGTAATACTAAAAATATGAATAAACGTCTCTAAAATAAAGCAAAGGGTGACTTAGATCCTAATAATGCTGTCATTTTAACTATAGAAGTTATTATCTACATACTATATTTGGTGGATTTTTTTCTCCACCACTCCTTATTTGAAAAACAATTATTAAATTGCTTTCTTTTTAAAATTGAATGTTAAAATATTTTTTTTTAATAAGCCGTTTTTATGAATGACAATTTTTTTTAAGGGAGTCTGAATTTATAAAGGTGACTATATTAAGAAATTTTTTTTAATTTTTTTTGTTTTAAACTAATATATATATATATATATATATAATTTATAAAAAACAACAACACAAATTTTAAATTACATAGATTGACTAGAGTTGTAACATTTGAATAATGGTTTCGAGTATGATCAATTAACCAACATAGTATGCATTACAATCTCCTGATGTACCAAATCGTCATCATAATTCTGTACATGTGAGAAAACTTCGGCAATATGGTATAGGAGATCACCTTCAAATTAATTTTATTGTAATTTTTATAAAATTTGTAATATTTTTTATGAATAAATTATATATATATATTGTTTAAAAAAATTAAAAAAGTATCAAAAAAAATGCGAACTATGTCAGTTAACTGATCATACTTAAAAATATTATACGAATGTTACTAACAACTCTAATCTAGATACATAGTTTAAAATTCGTATTGTTGTTTTCTTAAGAAAATTGCTTTTGTAAAACCGGACTTAGTTAAAGAAGTCTCCATTTGCAAATGAAATTTATAACTAAAAAGAAAAAATAAATTTGATATAGAATTTAAAAAAAAAATTGTAATTTGTTTTTAAAATTAGATTATTGAAAGAAAAAAACCTATTTGGTGACTGAAAAGTGCATAAGCATCAAATCGAGACATAATCTTTCCTTTTCTCAGGAAATATTTTATACTATAATCGGCAATTGACAATTGGCAATTGGCAATACAGAATAAATGTGTATGTCGTGAAAATTAAGTTAGGAGTCGGTTAGTGTTGGTAGGAAAAATCACATTGAATTTTTTACTAATTTAATTTTATGACATTCCACGAGCATCTTCAATTGTGAATTCAATATGGGTTTACTGTGTCACATTATCTTGAAGCAATTCACTTATTTTTTAGTTCAACGGTGAACTCAACATGATTCAAGTTCTACTATGTCACATCACTCTAAATCAACTCATTTATTTTTTACAGTTTAACTTTTAAAAAATTCTATTATATTCTATTACTTTAATTTATATATTAATATTTAATTTGTATTTAATTTTATTATAACTTAAAATATTAATTTAAATATTTTAATTAATATTATTATACATTATTTTAATTTAAAATAAAAAAAAAATTTAAATTAAAATAAAATTAAACTTCAAATAAAAAAGTAACATTAATAAAAAAATTTAAATTAAAATAAAAAAGTAACGTTAATAAAAATTTTAATAAAATTCTGTAACAAAAATTCTGAAGAAAAAATATGAGTAACAAATTGTTCCTATTAATGAGGTAACAATCGTAATTAAAGGGAAAAAAAAGGCTAACGGTGGTATATTAACTAAAAAAAGCTAATGGTTACAAAATTATTATTATTTAATAAATTAAAAAAAAAGTTAACTGCTATAAATTAATAAAAAAACGCTAAATTTATTATTATTAATAAATTAATAAAAGTTAACTGTTATGAAGCACCGTTCCTTCCTGACAGCACCGTGATGACACCTTGGCACAACTCCAATGGTGAACCCACAAAAAACTAGAAGTTAAATAATTACACGCTGGCGGACGAACTCATTTTACCTCCCGTTGGAGATGTCAAAAGTACTAGCGCATTGTTGATTCCGACTTTGCAATTTAAGGGAATGAGTTTTAGAGCCACGAAATTCATCTTTTTATTTTTATTCAAGTTAACATAATTAACAATATTTTCTATGAAATACATAAAAATATTTTCTATCCGTATTGAAAACAAAATTTTGAAAGAGAATCACTTGGGCACTTGCTGAAATAAAAATTTAAGAATTTAAAGTAAATGTTTCAATAAACGGCGGGTAAAACAAAAATCACAGTAACGCTGTTATTTTATAGAAACCGTAAAATGTAATTTTTGCTAAAATCATAATCAATTTTATCAATTTCACTTACAATATAAACATGCAGTAAGAAGATTAATAATTGAAGCCAAGTTCGACACTGTTACAAAGTAAACAAAGACCATTCTGTAAAGGAAAGTGAACTGAACTAAATAAAGGTCTCCCCAAGAGCCCATAATCTAAAGCCTGCCAAATTCTAAGGCATGATTTTTGTTTTTCTGCAAATGGACGAAACCCAATACAAATTATGAGGTTTATATAATACAATTTTAATTTCTTATTACCATCAATGATCTATTTATTTTAAAATTAGATAATTTAAACCTATCTTTTAGATTTTTTAACGAAAAAAAGTATAATTTGACAAATTTGAAATAACGTAATATACAATTTTATGATATAAACTTATCTAAATACATTAATTATTTATATATTATGAATTGAATTATAAAAATGGACAATTTTAAAAAAAATTAATTATAATTTAATTAATATTAATTATTAACCATCATAATTGTATTATATGTCATGTGTTTAGAATATATCACATAATTATTTTTCCCTTAAAAAATTCAAATGAAAAACTAAAATAATTAAATTTCAAATAAAAAAAATTAATTTTACAAATTAATAAAATTAAGGATATATACCAAATAAAATTGCACTTGACCTACAATATTTGTGTACTAGAAAGAACAACATAGTTTGATTTTCGTCCGAAATCATACTTCACGACAATACCACAGCTAAAATTATACTTTTGCATATGTGTAAATTTTTAGAGATATGTTGAGATAAAAGTAGTTCTTAAAAAGTATCTATATATATATATATATATATATATATATGAGTCCTATATTATTATGTTAATTAAGAGTTAGTTATGGTAATTATCATTGTTATAATTCTTGTATGTACTCATATATAAACAGAGTCACTTATATTGATTGTCGAACAATTGATCAAGTTAATGAAAAGACTTATTGAAGTATACAAGCTAGCTTCAAATCCATATAGCTCTTGCATTCAAGAGCATTGAAACTAACTCATTCCTCAAATGGAGGGATATGATTTTTTTAGATTCACCAATGAATTGTTGACCAATAAACACAGCTGGTACACTTGGTTGACACACCAATTGAAGCAGAGTCCTTTCAATTTGTGGTCCATTTGTCATCACATCAAGTTCATATACAATTGGATTTGCCCCAAAGCTTCTTATCAGTGACATGATTGAGTGGCTCACACAACCTGTACTCTTGCTGAATATCACCACAGCTTTATCACTCACCACCCTTGTGATCATTTCCATTATTAATTAATGTTTCTATGTGGATTAGCTACCTTTGGAAGATTTTAATTTGAGTAATATATTGGCTCTGTTAAATGGATATATATAGGTTGATTCATGAGATGTCATAATAATAGGAAAATAATACGATCTTAAGAGAAAATTTCAGATGATTCTAGAGACTGTTCTGCATGTGTTCTATTTCATATAACTAGTTGCATAATTGTACATGTTGTGGTAAATCTAATGAATCCATGATTTTATTCAAGATAAGATTCTTGGTGGTACATAAGGCATATTTTTGGATATTTAATTACATATATATTATCATCATAATATATATATGGTTATTGGCTTGCATTAAAATTACAGAGAAGTACATGTACATGGTAGAAAACTTTAGTTGATCCAAATGTTATTCAACTCCATATGTATGGTATAACATTAATTCCACTATCATGATTCATGCATGTATTTTATAATGTGACAAATTTAAATTAAGAAACAATTATAAGCAATATCTTAATTAAGGCCTCATACAGATGATGGCCACATCCTTGAATGAAGTTATTTAATTCATTTATGAAACCATTGTAATCGTCAAGTAAGTCAACCATAAATTGATGTCCCTCTCTTGACCACTTCACAATAATGTTTGTTTGATAATAGCAACATATGCTAAAAGAGGTAAGGAAGAGATGAAACTAGAAAAGGAAAAAGTGGTACAATATATATGTCAATTACACTAATTAATCAGAAGCTAAAAACGATATGATCCGTGATCACTTTCTCATCAATTACGATTTAGATTATGCTCAATTTTTAACTTTAAATTAATTTAACATTTTTCCAGATGCTAAATAAAACTCCCTGTACTATTTTTTATTTATAATATATGTGGCACAAATTATTATTAGATTATGCCATATGGTCGGTGCACTCTTGAGAAATTGATCATAACACAATGAGCAAATCAATATATATGTCGGTGGAATCTGTTAGCGGAATCTGAGTATTTAATATTTTTCAAGTGAATACTTCAAGTTATTTAAAATGTCACTCGTGAATCTAAAATATGCTATCTACAAGCAACATCTTCAAATGGGAAAAAAAAATTTGAAAAGTTTCCTTTGTAACCCCACAATTAGTCTTGTACCCTCAAAATATTTTTAAAATATTAAAACTATCTTCAATTTTTTTTACTCTTTCCGGAAAACATATACACATAAGTTTTCCGGTACAGACCTTTTTTTTTTTTTTTTTTTAA
>JBBPBT010000570.1:3080974-3093774 GCA_037974875.1 Cicer bijugum | reverse complement strand
TATTTTTTATAAAAAAAAAAAAAGAACAGACTAACGGTCACTTATATGCACGACAGTAGTATATAAAAAAAATACTAAATTTTAGTATGTTGTGTTATATATAAATTAAAATATTAAATTTTAATATTTTTTTGATTTTATCTTTTATTTAAACAATTTTATTTATAATTTTATAACCTAATACTAAACTTTGGTGTAACTTTATTTATTTTTTTATCCAATTGTATCGTAAATTTAAATTTATTTTATTAACAATTTGATCCTTCTTTCTTATCAATTATAAAACTGAGTTATATTTTAATATCTATATAAAATTTATAACTTCTATTATTTGACAGATAAAAGTGGACCGACACAAATTGGAGCCAAACAATGATTTAAATAACGCATCGTGTGTGTGTATATATTGTAAGGTGATCTCGACTCAACCGCGATAGAACATTGATATTGTTGCCTAAATCTCAAATGTAGACTTTTTTTTGTTTTCAAAATCCCTTGTGTCTAGGGTATACTAGTACTTTAGAATCCCTTCTATACCCCCAAGGGGCCATATTATATGCACATAAGAATAGGATTGTCGACCTTGGCACTGTTTTGTATTCCATGAATCTGATGCTAGGACCAAAGTGACAAAGTGGAATTGAATTGGATTAACACTTATCTTTTTTCCACATCATCCCCCTTGAATCAAAGAGAACCAAACACAACATTTTACCGAAGAAGCTAAGAGATAATAAGAACACATCTTGGAATCAATATCACTTTCTTTTTCTTTAGTATTTTTCGTTTATTTATATTTTATTTTTATTAATAACATATTTGACTGGCGAATAAATACGTATTTTAAATATGTGATTATAAATTTGATTTTTGATCGATATATATAAAAGAATAAATCCTTATATAATTATTCGTATATAGTTGGAAAGATACCTTTGACAAAAATAATAATAATAATGTGGTAAGAGGGTAATCTTTGGCATGCCCTTGATGTATGGGGGCCTTGTGAATAGTCAAGACATATTATATATGTATGACACTTGGAACTCTTTGTTGGCCTCTGACTTTTGCATTTGCATATATAATAATGCTAATTCTAATTGGATTGGATATGAAATTCCATATTCTTTTAACATCTTGAATTGACAACGCAGCATTGTTTTGTGCCATCTATCTTAGAGAAGTTTGCATAAATCAATATGATTAGAATAATATGATATTGATGCTGTGAACCAAGGCCGAAAGAGTATTTTCGGTTATTAATTAATTCTATTATATAACATTATTCTTATTCCTTTTATTGATTGCTCTCAAGGCCACTCCAAGTGATTTCAATTATATCACTTAAACAGTAATGTGATGCTTAGATGCTTGTTCTTCTTCAATCTTCAATCTTCAATCTTCATGTTCATAGTCACCAAAGGATCAGGGGAATTTTCCCTTATCCAAACAAAATATCTTAACAAACTTTTATTTTTATTTTATTTTATTTCCTATCCATTTTAAGTATATAGTAGTAATTAATTTGTATTCTCCTTTTTCTAGAATATACAATTTAATGCAATCCACTATCTTAACCAACCACTATAAATAAGAGTTCATCAAATCTCAAATTCCACCAAGAAAAAACAAAACAAAATCAATTACACATACAATTCTAGCATCTTAATTATTGAAGCATTAGTTATGGATAGAGTGAAGGATTTGGCATCAAAGAAAGCTGCAGTTATATTCACAAAGAGTTCATGCTACATGTGTCACAGCATAACACAGCTTTTTTATGAGCTTGGAGCAAGCCCTGCAGTGCATGAGCTTGACAATGATGTCTATGGTAGGGAAATGGAAAGGGCTTTGAGGAGTCTTGGATGTAACCCTTCAGTTCCAGCTGTCTTCATTGGAGGAAAATTTGTAGGCTCATCAAAGGATGTTATATCTCTTCATGTTGATGGATCTCTCAAACAAATGCTTATGGCTGCTAGAGCCATTTGGTTCTAGCAATAATTAACTAGTAACACTCCAAAGTTAAGCTCCATAAAATCAAGGAGCTTTTATACGCTACTTTGGAGATACTTAATGTTATGTTAAGGACACTTCTTTTTATTGAGTGTCCTTTTTAGTTTTTATTGTTGTTTGTAAACGAAGTGACCAATACTATCTAAAACACCCATATACAACTGCGAGGTTCTGAATCTGAACCCGAGTGAAGATGTATAACTTAACAATATTGGCATTTGCCATTTAAAGAAAGTTTAATGGTCATTGTCCTTTTTAGTTTTAAAGTCAAGTGCATGTAAAAATAGTTTTGATTTTTGTAATTTTTCAGAAATTTCAGTTTACTACACCTTACTATGGATGATGTTTACCATGTTATATGAAACTTTGATAACATGGATGAAAAACATTTCTCTTTTTGTTAATGCAACTTTAAACTTTTTGAGATATATTATTTTTTTATTTTTTTTGTGATTTATTCAGAAGAGACATATTTTAATTTCTAGATTCGATATTCTATTTTTAGTGTAGTTGGTTGTAGACTTTTAAATTAAAAAAGAGAAATTAATTTCTTTTAATCTGACAATCTATTATTGACTCTACTAAAAAATAAATTGTATAACTCTTATTTGATTAGTTTCACTCTTTATCCTTTGCATGATATAATTCCCCCACTTCCGATGGGATAATAAATATTCAATTAAATTTATTACAAGCATATTTACCTCAGAATATCACCTTTTGCATTAACAACAAAGTTCTCCATTAAATAACTACCCCACTTAGTGTGTGCTTGATTATCTATTTGCATATGTTCTAATGCCTGCAAGGTGATGCATGTCTTTAAGAGTTTCTAAGAAAAATCACTTTTGGAGTTGAATCACCAAAAACATTAATATGCATTTTACCATAAAATAAAATAAAAATGTTTGAATTGGGTTCATTGCTACCCGCCATAAGTTAATCCAATTATTTCAATTGGGTATAGCATTTTATTTTACGAAATTGCTGAATTTTAATACATCAATTAACTTGAAATTAGAATCACTGTCTACTAGTATAAGGTGAGGCTTTAGTACTCTTTAGTTTCAAACTATATCAAATTTACTTTTACTCTAAACATAATTTATTAAACAACGGTCTCTTTAATTAATAATTTAATAATTAATAAAACAATAAAATCATCTAATTTCTTTCCAAAATAATTGAAAAAATATGACACCAACTCATCTAACGTAATAGGTGACCAAAAGAAAAGTCACACGTCATCAAATTGTATGGCATCATCCATGTCATCAAACCTCGTCAGTATCACATCTACATAAGCATTAGTAGCTAAGTCATCAACAACACATCCATGTAAATAGAGTTGTTCCCTAAATTTTGGCTTTGGCTATAACATAATGATGTTGCATTCACTCGTTCCAAAAAGCATGTGCTCCCAAGTGTTTAGTGTCATGGGTAGTTTCATCTCTTAGGTTATAAGACAACCAATAGAGTTGTACCTCATGCATAGTCTCAACAACACCGTAAATTAGTGAATAAATTAATATATTTTGCCTTGATCAGTGTGAATTTTATTGGCTAAAACAAATAGTGCTTCCAACTAAGTGTAAAATATATGTTATTGCAACACACTCAAACTAGTTAGTGTGGATGACACTTTTGTATAGATTGAACTACCACTACAATTTATATTGAGCAAATTTGTTGAAATTTATTTCAGTAGTTGCTTCTTCCATTGTGGCTCCAAGCAGCTCATGTGCATCAATCACAAATTATTAATATTCATATTATTGGTTCACTAAAGAACCTACCACAAAGAGAAATATGTAAAAGAGTCGTAAAGTCATCTAGTGTAATAGTCATCATCTCGAATGACATATGAAACGAGATGGTCTCTCTATGCCATCTTTCTACAAAGACATATATGATGCCGATGTCAATCATAGTCAAATAAGCCGAAGACAAGTGCACAAATCCAGATTCTTGAATCCAATGTTGTATAATATTAGGTATCAATACTTCAACAAACTTCTCCAGTTTCAAACCATTTGTGATCACATTCAACAAACCATGATTCTACAAGTAATTAAAAAACAATAAAATAATATACTAAATTTCATTATGAAAGGATATTAAATATAGTATATTTATTTTTAATTAAAAAATTAAATTAATTAAAATATATCACTCTTTTTTATATCCTTTGAGCCACGTAGTATTAATTTTGTGTCAACACCGATGTGACCAACGGCCTTCTAGGAAATCCAGGTTGTTGGACCTCTCTTCGACTCTCTACTCTTCAATTGTTTGCTCCTTAGCTTCCTCGTAGTACATTTGTCCAGGCTCTTAAACATCCTCATCAAATTCGTGAGACTTGAAACTACGCCTACAAAGATGTTGAGGAAGTGGACTTTTAGCCTCATTCATTTGTAGATAAAATGCAGTAGATGAAACTTTTTCGCCTCTATCGCTTACACTACATATGATAGTGCAAATAATTTCTTCATTCTGATCCTAGCCACTATAAATTAAACATATCAATAATTTGTATTTTAAAAAAAACAATTTCAAAAATTTAGAATGTATCGAGATTTTTAAAAAATTTGAAAGTTTCATTTTCTAAAAAAGTTTCAAAAAATTCGTTTTTGTGGAAATATTGTAACTTTAGACTTCGTTGAAAGTTTTTGAAAATTTCAAAAAATGTATTTAGGAGGTTTTATGTTGCTCAAAACTGTTGAATTCTTTATTTATGAAGTTTCAAATTACTCAAAACTTTTCAAAGTTATTGAATCTTCTATTTCAGAAGTTTCATGTTGTTCGAAATTCTTTAAAATATTTTAAAAAACTAAAAATATTTATCTAGAAAATTTCAAATTCATAAAAAAAAAAATTTAAAATTGTAACTTATGCTTTGAAAATTTTCATAGCTTTGAAGTGCTGGGAAAATTTGTCGGATATTTCCAAAGTTTCATATACTTGAGTGTAAGTGAATGAAAAAAAATCAATTTTATATATAGAAAAAGTGCATTTTTAAGTGTATCGGAATGGAATAGATAGGTGGGAGGTGGGAAGTATAATTCTAAAAAATAATAGTTTCCGCCATGGATTGATGTCATTCATGGGCCTAAGAAAATCACTTTCAACATGTTTTGGGCTACTTTCTATTGTTTGCCTCAAATATTATGAGAATTTCTTTTCTCACCCTAATTTTTTTCTGAAAATTTCAAAATTTTGTTGTTATTAATTAATTTAAATGTGTATTTTATATGTATAAATTAGTCAATTTAAACGTATATTTTTATTTATTCGAAAACATTAAAAATATAATAAAAAGGACTCTATATTATCATTTATAGATTAAAATTGCTGCACACATTTTTTTCTTTATAATTTCATAGAAGTTGTCCGATAATAATAATAATAATAATAATATTTAAAAGCAGCAAGTGTATATGTGAATTTCGTGGAAATTATCTTAAAAAAACAGCGAGTAAAATTCCCCTAATAATGTTTTTCACCGGTATTAATAGTTTGCAATTTTGCATAACCTTGAAAGAGAGCATCTCTCTGCATGCTAAACTTTTATTTCTAACCGACTATTTATGGGACGGCTACAGGTAAAATGTTCAAGAATTTCATAAAACAGATTATGACATTATATCTTTATTTTAAACTTTAAGTTATTAATTATATGATGTCATAAATCTTACAATTAATTCATGTTGGGCCGATTATTGGTTGTGGAAGCCTAATAGCATATGTCTCAGACTTATAATTTCTTTTTATATAATATAATAAAATGAAGCTAAGTTTTTTTAAGTGTATTTTTAATTCTATAAAATTATGATTTTTTAAAGTTTAATTTTTAAATTTTTGTTATTTAGTTTTAGTCTCTATCTTATTTTTATAGAGTTTTTAGAAACTAAACATATCATTTTTTTTTACAAAAAACACTTTAAAAAAAAGGACTGAAAGTGAATTAAAAAAAATCTATGGATTAAAAAATTGATAATTTTTGCATATAAATTAAAATAAAAATTTAAAATTTTATAGATACTAAAATTTATTTATTTTTTTAATTTTTAAAATTGTACTATTTTTTATGAAAGATCTAATTTTTAAAATTGAAATATAACTTATAAAATATTTAAAACAACCTTAAATTTATTCATAGTTTTTTTTTATAAAAAATTCATCCATAATTAATATAAGAGTCATTAACTCAATAATATTCAGTTACAAAAAGGGAATAGATATAATTCCCCAATCATCATAAAAATCAACATAAAGGATAATATCATGATCACTATTATTCCAAGTGTATAAAAAGAGATAATTTGGTGCTTATTCTTGATCGTTCAATTTGGGGACCATGAGCAATAGTGCAATTAAAGGATATAATCTCATCACATAGACGCATCTCACTGTTTAAAAGTGGAGTGATGTTCAATTAAACTTGGTATATAGTATAGTGAGTAGGGCTGTGAAAAAAATCCGGTTATAAGGCCTAAATTAAAAATTCAATTCAAATCCATTTTAAAAATCCGGTTTAAAACATATGGTTATAATCCGATTATTTATAAACCGGTTGGATAATTACTTATGTTTTATATTTGGATTTGGTTTTTATCCGGTTTTTATCCACTACCAATATTTTGTTAATTTTGAGATTTTATTTTTTGAAAAAATTTTGAAATTTATTTTTTTCGAAAAAATATCGAAAAAAATAAAATAAAACAAACTTTTTTTAAAAAAATTTTAAATTGAATTTTTTCTCAAAAAATTTGATGAGACAAATTTTAAAAAAATTTATCGAAAAAATCAATTTTTTTAAATAACTGATTTTTAAACTATGAATAAATGATCTTTTCAAAAATAATCAAACTTTAGACGATTTTAAAAAAAAATTCAAGTTTAAAATTAAAATTTATAAAAGTGGTTGCTTAATTATAAACCGGTTATTTAACCATAACCAATTTTACAATTGATTTTATAACTGATTTTAAACCAAATAATAAATTTAGTTATAAATCCAAATCCATATATTGATTTTAAAATAGATATGATTTGTTTTTTTAAAAAAATCAACTATGCACAACTCTAATAGTGAGGACGTGCATGGGGTTGCAATTGCAAAGCTTGAGATTTGTTATTTCTGCCTATTATTCCCCCAAATCCATCCCCACAGCGTCATAATTTGTTATTTCTGCCTATTTTTCCATTCTCCGTCTTTTTTAATGTGCTAATGCGTGTATTATTTCTTTATAATTTTGATTAAGATGTGAATAAAAATTACTAGGTAGAGGTTACTGAAAAGTTAAAAAATATTATTTTTTGAATGTCAAGTAGTTTTGAATGGTTTTTGGAGAAGTTGCATTTTTTTTAAGAAATTAGAGGTTGCATTTTTTAAAAATAATCCAAAAAAAAAAATAGACTAAAAGATGTAAGTGAAAATTGTCACACCAAATATTTGTATCCTCTTTTTTTTTCTTATAGAGAATTATGCATATTTAAACCGATTTATTTATTTGTGAATGATTTTTAAATAACAATGATATTCGAATACCTTTATATATTTTATTTTTAATCTTTATTTTTTTTATTACATAATCAACATTTATATATATATATATATATATATATTATTCTCTCAATTTCTATTTTTCTCTAAGTATTTAGGAAGTGTTTGAGTATACATATAATATTTTATATTTAATGGAATTATAATGGAGTTATATGCATATGAATGGGATAATCGAAGATGAAGGATAAATCACAAAAAGGCAAGTGAAGAAGCAATGCAGGGCGCTGGGAAGTACACATACATTCCTATAGCGCCATGCGTCTAAGCACCGATTTTGGATGGTACAAACAATTATTTATTTATTTTTATTCCAATGGTTGTATCTTAATATGTGTTGTTTTACTATTTATTATTATTATTATTATTTGTTACACCAATATTATTATTTTGTTGTTACAAATTGTTTCACTATTTTTATGTGATGAGTAAATGAGTAAACACAACCTTTGAATTATAAACATGGGTATGACCCTTAGTGAAAAAATACTTTTCGCATATAAAGGAGTGTCTCTTGTATTATAAATAAATTAAATGCACATTCGAAAATTCAAACTTTAGAAAATCGTTTTTCTCCGATTTTTCACTTTAAAACGTCATTATATTCTCTAATCATGAGAATAAGTCTAAGAAATATTTTGTGTAAAGTGAACTCCCCGATATCTTCACTTGCTTTTAAATATTAAAAATAAGAAAAAAAAACTTATACGTAATTCTTTAAACGCAATTTAATTGTCATTTAAGTTTTTTTTGTTTTTAATTCAATCCTTTATATTACATGTCAACTACAACGTTGCCTATAAATATCAAAATATGCACACGTGATTCTTTTTTTAATTTCTGAATTTATTCCCTTAAAAAAAACTACATAATTGTCAAGATAGTGGTGTATAACAGTATTGAGGCGGTAAATGCAAATAATTTATTAATATGAGGGGAAAAAAATTAAAGATCTAATAAAAATTGAGTTAAAATTAAAGAACTATAGAATATTTTTGTCTAAAAACTAAAATCATAAATTAAAATGGTTATTGTTTTTTATCCTCTTCAAATCATCGCCTTAATTAACTCAAAAAGTAAACCTAGAAAAATAAAGGAAAAATCATCTTCCTCAAACCTTCCCTCCCTCAACAACTTCATCTTCTTCTTTATCATTTTCTTTCTCGTTCATTGTCATCTTCTTTCTCTTCACACTGATAATATATATTGGAATTGATGTATAAATAAAATATATAATATATAATCAAAATTTCAGTCGATTTTTCTTTTATAGTAGCTGAGTAAAAGGAATTCCGCAGAGCAAATTTAAAATTACTTCTTGATGAAAAAATTTGGTTGTGTTCAAACTTCCCTAATTTTGCTTAGCAAAATTGATTTGTTAAGCGATTTTTGTTATAAAATTATCATTTCTCTTTGCCTTGAATGCACTTGTCGAATCCAATTTTGCTAAGAGAATTTGTGTTGTTTTGGCTACTTTTGTTGATTCCTTCACCTATCCACACAAAAGAAAAGTTCCAGATGCAATTATCAAATTTTCTCATGAAACAAGTATTAATATAACTAACTATATATCAAAATGTGATATATATATATATATATATATATATATATATATATATATATATATATATATCTTTCACTAAGTCAATAAATGCCTTCAAAATATATCAATTTTAAGTAAAAATGACACTTATTAAAACAAACAATGGTTTCAATAATACTTATATACAATTAAGAATTATTAGACAAGTTCAAACTAAAGGTAGGTCGTTGTTGTCAAAGTCACAAATTATTCTAAGTTGGTAATTTAAAAACTATTAGTTTGGTAACATTATTGAAACTTTATACTTTGTTAATTTGATAAGAAAATCTCATTTCTCTCACTCTAAATTATTAATGTAAATTACTATTTAAAGATAGGTTTGTATTACCACTTGCATCTCAATAGGGTTTAAAAATATCTTAAAAAAGATTTGGTAATATTTTTATTTGCTTCAAAATAATCATAAATTTACGAGAGTGAATCGAATTTAAAATTTAGTATATATATATATATATATATATATATATATATATATATATATATATATGATCAACATTAGTTGTGTGGTATGTGCAGCTAATTACACTAGCAACGAATGGCAAGGAATTTTTTTTGTGGGCTAGTTGGTTCGCTAAAGGATGGGAATTCATTCCTTCTTAAATGGAAAAGGTTTTTCACTCTAGTTATGGTACACGTGTCGGTTTGAATTATGATCAATTTATATATCAATAACCCTTTGACTAAGAGTAATAATGTATTATACTAGGACATATTTAATATAATATATGAAGAATTGTTTCAACTATGATTTGAATTTATATTCTTCTAAATGATTTGTTTTTAACTAAATATTATTAATTACTTTAATTTAATTATTTAGTTAACACTAAATCTACTTTAATATATAAATTAAGACATTTGTGATAATGTCTAAATTTTGTTAACAGACTATCAACTATAGATGAAACAATTCAGTTAGAAGTTGTATTGATGTTTTAATGGACTCCAGAAAATCGTTTTAGAATTACACTCTTAATATAAGTATAACGATCACTCTAAAAGTATGGTATTAAGATGATTCATAAATCAAATGGACTATAGTATGAAGATCACTTTAAAATCAATGGGACATTAGTATTATGACCACTTTGACACCAAAAAGTCAATGGTATCAAAACCACTTTGAGATCGAAGGATCAATGGTATTAGAATCACTCTAAAAATATTGAAGGGACAAAAAAAATGGGTGAAGTCGATCGAAAGTGCGTTGAGTATTAGAGGGAGAAGAAAGAAAATTTAAAAATTGCATCCAGCTTTGACATATTTTTTATAAAAATTTGACACTTTTTGTATAGTGATATAAGTTATTTGATATGTGTAAACTATCAAATGTGAAATTATATATTTTAGAGTTGAACAATTTTTAAATTCACATACACTAATATATTATCTATGATCCAACAAATACGGAGCATATGGTTTTGATCATGTAGTCAAAAATTTAATTGTATTAATTCATTTCATATAAAACATAATTTATTTATATATTTAGTATGATGGTAAATTAGTTTGAATTACTATTAACCACCGTAACTTTAAAAAAAAACCACAAAGTCTCCATAATATTAAACATAAACTTAGAAGACTATATGCAAGATGGTCACACAACAAAACGAACAGGGTCCACAAAAGCCATCTCATTCTCAATCTTTCTTCATAAGGATTCAAATTAAAGCCTCTAATAATATAAGAATCCTTATTCTCACACAAGTTGACAAGCATCCCAGTATTTACTATCATACACACTTATTACCTTTGATTTTTTTCTAAATGAATCTTTTTCTTATTGCATAATAAAGTGCATGCATGTTTTAACGAACAGCCAATGGTGGTACACGCCGAGTGACACAAAACGAATAACACTAACTTGGTCTTTCAAAGATATTTTTCTCACCTGTATCTGTTGACAAAAGTCAACATCTTTTAAATAGCCAAAATATATTAAAATTAAGTATCTAGGCCACAAATGTGACACAAATAAGAAAACCACTTACAAAGTATAACATATAAGTATATACTCATCGGGAATAAACTATAATTAAAATTAGTTTTATTTTTCTTAACGAAATATAAAATAAGTAAATATCAACTATTTCACTTGTAATAATATTATACTAATTTCTCTAAAATACTTTTTATTTAATTTAATTTTTAAAATTTTGAAGAAATAAATTTATTAGTCACTGAAAATAGTTTAGTTCAAATTTGTTTATATTTGATTCTAAAAGAAGCATATGGTTATGGTCTTATAAGCTGTCAATTAATTGAAGCATATGCATGTAAAGAATGTCTCTCAATTTATTCAGTCTAAAAGTGTTATATCTCCAAAGTAGTTGGGCATCTAAAAAGCAAAAACTCTTTTGAATTTGCTTTAATTTATTAAAAGAAATTATATGTCCTACACCTAAACTAATTTGTACTTCCCTATAAATAGCTTACCATAGTTGTTGATTTAAAATAACCTGAAGCCAGACATAAATATATAGTTTTCAATATATATAGCCTCCTAGCTTGAGTTTACATTTGAATTTGGAAGTAGAAATTAATTATATTAAGATGGAGAAAGTGATGAGGTTGGCAACAGAAAAGGGTGTGGTGATATTCACGAAGAGCTCATGTTGTATGTGTTATGCAGTGAACATTCTGTTTCGAGAACTTGGAGTGTTCCCTGTGGTTCATGAAATTGACAAAGATCCTGAAGAGAAAGAAATGGAAAAAGCTATAATAAAGTTGGGTTGTAATGCACCTGTACCTGCAGTCTTCATTGGAGGAAAGCTTGTGGGGTCCACCAATGAAGTAATGTCCCTACACCTAAGTGGTTCACTCACTCCACTAATCAGGCCATATCGACTTTAAATTAAATTAATTTCATGCAAAACACATTCAAGAATAAAAAGCTGCCTTAAATCAATACTAGTATTAATTAAGTAAGATGTATTCATTATAATAGTCTATATATCCACTCATGCATGTGTGATTAAATTAAACTTAATTTCTACCATTTTATTAGCTATAATGTTGTCTCTTAAATATTCTTAATAAAATCTTATTTATATACTTCCATTGTATACGAGACCATAGTGTTTCATTCTTCTCTCCTTCTATTGCTATCATTGTCGCCGCTTATCGACATTCATCAAGAATACAACGTCAAGTAGTGTGATCACATTGCAATTGCGCACAACTAGTTAGAGAAAACATAACGACCTCAAACAAATAATTTAGAGCGTCATCAACTTCATAAATCAGTTAAAGATTCTTCTAACTACATCAAAGGCCAAAATCAAATAAATACTTAATTACACTTTTAGTCTTTAATTTTTATCAATTAATAAATTTGGTCTTTCTATTTTAAAATCTGATAATTTTTGTATTTAAATTACTTTTTTTAACTATAAAATGATTATGTGAATTTTTAAAAATAATGTGACATATCATATAACGATTAACAATCATAAAATTGCAATAAAATCATATAAGAATTAAACTTTTGTTTTAGAAATTTTAATTGATGACATATGAATAATTAATAAATTTAAATGAGTCGAGACGTCATTTTTTTATTCAAAATTTTTAAAAAAGATCAAAATTGCCGATTTTTAAAATAAAAGAATAAAT
>JBBPBT010000570.1:3064936-3079471 GCA_037974875.1 Cicer bijugum | reverse complement strand
AAAAATCATTTTTAAAAGATACATTTTTTACAAAAATGTGATTTAATTATGTTAAAATATCTAATAATAAATATCTAAATTATTGAATGTCAAAATTATTTTTTTAACCAATAACAAATGAAATTAAAACAATTTTTTATTATTTTTATGTAATTTTAATTGAAAATCATTTTTACAAATATAAAATCTAAATCACTTTTTAAAATCTTAAACAAACGGATCCATTGTCAACTTTGATATAATATAATTTGAACAAAATTATATATGTAATATAACTATGAACAAATTTGATATAATATGATTTGAACAAAATTATACATGTAATATAATATACTATGAGTAAATATCACCCAATATATGAAAAATATGTCAAATGGATCTTGACGTCAATATGTGATCTTCTTGCATTGTCCATAAGTGTGTAAAGTTAAAAGGGAACTTCTTCTTCTTTTTAATTTAATGCATTGCTGCGATTCTTCGACTTTATACTTGAAAAGAAAGATATGATATTCCTCTCTTTTTAGTTTTTACTTTATAATCTCTCTTTTTCGTTTTTTCAATCTTGTATTTGCTTTTATTCAAGGGGAATTATGAGTAGAGTTCTTGATTAAAGCAACTTCAACGATGAGTTTTTTTTTTTTTACTAAAATGAAATATAGGAGTTCTGTATTAAAAAAAAAATTATTATTCATATGAGTAACTATCATTAACTAAAATGATGGCATTAATCAAGAAATTTGACATTCACGCATTTGAAATATTAGAGTTCTTTAATCAAAATTGAACAATTTAAACATACATGTGTTTTTTTTTTATATATAATTTAAAATATTAAAGTTGAATTTAGAGTGTTTTATTGTTACCTCACTTCATAAGTAACATGAAACATTTAAATATATTAAAATAGTAATGTATTAAAGCTAAACGACTAAGGAGTTTTTCCGTGTTCATGTGTGGCTTAGACACTTGTTCTCCACAAAAGGCAACATTGATCCTAAGGTCAATTCTTAAAAGATCCAATGAGAGTAATTAATCTCTTTATGAAATTTTCACTATCACCATTAATGTTGATTTCTGATGGTACTACAGATAGAGGAAAAAGACCCTGAGGATAAAACGGTCTCATGCAAATGGACCTATTATTAATAATGATGGCTGAAATAGGGCCTAGGCCCACTCTGAAACAGATTCCAAGGGAGATGGACCATGGCAATACAGAATTCAGTTGAAAAGTAGTCCACCAATATTAGATTATTAAATAAAAATATGTATTTATTATACTTTAAATGTTTTTATTCTGACATGTTACCGTAAAAGTATAAAACTTTTAGTCATCAAAATTAACTACCACTACTAATTAAAAAATCAAAACCTTTGTACCCTTAAATAAGAACCTTTTCTTTTTGAACTAAAATAAGTTGAGGAAGTGCAACCCAATGGAAAATGAATCAATTCTATTTTTATTCTTCTTGTTTGCATCTTCTAATTTTTTTTTTTTCCAACGGTATGGGAAATAGCTGTCAGCATGTATTAGAAGTAAAGGTATATTATTTATTTCCTGAAATTCAACTTGAAGTCAGTCAGAGAACTAAAATGGTTAATTAATGAAATATGTATGTTATCTCATCTACATAGATACAAGACATAAAAACAAAATTGATATATTTAATTAAAAAATTATGTTAATTAAATATAAATAAATTTAACTAATTCATTATATTCAACGATGTCACTACTATGACTAAAAATATAATATCACTACTAAAATATTTTAATGACTCTACTCTCATGGAATCAATTTTCCATAAAGAACATTTTTAACAAGGATATATTTTTTATAGATTGAAAGTATTAATTGCGTTGAATTGAATAATATTTTTTATATATATAAATATGAGTTTAGACAAGGGGTATAGGATTGATAGACAGGAAAGAATATAAAATAAGACTCTTTTAGAGAAATCAAGACTGTCTCTCAACTGTTAATATAAAATTAAAACATTTCAAATTACATAATAGTAAAATTATTTTAAATAATAGATCGGATAGCTTAAAATAAATACAGGAAATCCAATTCCCTTTTAGCAAACACAAGTGATTGATGGCAATATCTTGGAGATTTGCAAATGGGGCATGGAGTGTCATGGAGACTCTATGTATAATAAGACCATAAACAACGTAAATAAATAAATAGAAATAATAATTGGGATATTTTAGGTTTGGAAGCTGAAATGCCTCACGTTCCTGATCTAGTGGACACAAAAATTTGATTCGCAAGTCATTCATGCTTAGAATCTTATAAATGTTTAGAGATAAAGTGATGTTGTTTGACGCGAATCAAAGCAAGACCGAATAACTGAAGGATTTGAAGAACCCCACAATGTATATTCTGTTTTATTCAGTCACTCTAGATCGTAATTGAAAGGAAAAATAACATGTACTTGCATCAAATTCATACTTCCTCTAATTTCAAATATAACCAAAAATTGCTATATATAGCTTAAATTTTTAAATTTTAGTTATTTCATATATATATAACTAGAATCGTTGGTTAATATGTCAGAAAAACGTGTAGATCACTATGTATTGTAACATAAATAAAAGCATCATTATCAAA
Source organism: Cicer bijugum (assembly GCA_037974875.1). Classification (NCBI taxonomy): domain Eukaryota; kingdom Viridiplantae; phylum Streptophyta; class Magnoliopsida; order Fabales; family Fabaceae; genus Cicer; species Cicer bijugum. The sequence goes on along the minus strand of JBBPBT010000570.1, from coordinate 3,076,854 downwards.
AGTAGAATTAATGGTATGTAAAACACTACAACTAAATTTTGGAAGCGTAATGAAATAAACTTTGTCCAATTCGTATTCACTTGGCAGCATTCACTTTGCGATGGGTCGAACTAGCGTGCATAATGAAAGACACATTTTTTTACACGTAACTCATGTTTCATATAAGTTATTTATTTTCTTTTTTCTAAAAAAATAATTTTTTTCTTATTCTACTAAATTCAAATATGGTTCAGTAAAAAATAAAATAATTCTTTCTATCATAAACAAGTTTTTAAAAAATTTGAATTTATTTTTTTTATTAAGTATTTTATAACACATTTATGCTCCGAAAAAATATTAAAAAAATTATTCGAAATGTAAATATTTTTCAGAAATTTCAAAAATTGTGTTAGGAAGTTGTTTTTCAACTATTCTAGAATACTTGGAAAAAAAATCCGTGCCACAAATTTATGTATTAAAAAGTTTTAAATACATTTATACAAATTTATGTATTGAAAAGTTTTTCAGAATACAAATTTATACTGAAAAATATAAAATTTAAGTTTTTTTTCAAAGTTACATTTTGATTTTTTAATTAAAAATAGGGTAGGAGTTTATTAATAGCAAGCACATTGAAGAAGAAAATGTATAAAAATAAATATTTAGTTAATTATAATTTTGATCGTGATACAATTATTCTTTTTCTTCCTCGTGAAATTTTGAAAGTTGTTTTCTCTCTTTTGTGAGAATTTGTTTTCTTCTCTCCTATTTATAAAAGTTGTTTCATTTTTAAATTTGAAAATTGCAACTCAAATTCATGATTTCATCATCTATCTCTAATGTTGTTGACAACAACGACAATGGAATAAGAGGAAAATAAATAAATCTCTCTAATTTGTGTTTTATTTTAATGACATCATATTATCATAAAGTCATCTTTAATCGACCATCTCTTACCTCATCCACCACCTCTAAAATTGGCCCTTATGGTTGCAACCTCAATTGCAAAAAAAAACTTTGAAACATAAAAAAAATTGTCATTGCAACTTTGCGTGTTAATCACTCCATCAATATCCAATTTGAGTTATACTGATTGTGTTGATATTATTATATTTTTTTGGTTATGTTTATCTACTTCTTTTTTTTGTAATTGTAATTTTTAGTTGGTATTAAGTTTGTATTTCACGAGCTCTAATAACTCGTTTTGTTGGTTATGTTTTTGAGTAACGAGATTATAAAATTATCACCAAATTAAGTATTGTCTCAATTTTATAGATGATTGTTCATCACGTTGTTCGATTGATCATGTCATACACCACTTAAAGTCATATGAGTAAATAATAGCAAATATTTTTTTTCTATAGATGGATGATCGGATTAAAGATGGTAGATCTTCTATTATTTTTGAAATTGACTATATATAGATTAATTTGATTATTAGTATTAAGATTTTAATTATTTTTTTCATTGACTTCTGAAATATTTTTGTGTATCTTTTGTGTGTTTTTTTACCTTCTTAACCATTAGAGTTGATCTTAAAATATGGATTGGGAATAGGTGAGAGCAAGTTGTGCTTATGTGACCAATATTGCGATTTTTTAGCAAAATATGTGGGTTGATATGGATTGAGCAAATAACAAACAATGAGAGACAGTTATGTATTGGTTATTACAGGTAGTTAATGTTATTATATATTATTAATAAGGATATTTTAGACATTTATGTCTTCTTGTATATATATTAATTGTAATCCTATTAATTTAAGGTTGATTCATTCTATGTTATGAAACCCTATAGTGGTTGTCTCTCTTCTTCCTCTTTTCATTGTTAACAATATCAAAGAGTTTTGGTTGATTTTGTGATAACAATTTGCTTTCTCCGTTTCCGACCCATTTTGCAGCCGGTAGCGATTTGCTTCCTCTGTTTTTGGCATGATTCTGCCTCTTTATTTTCGGTGAAACATGATCCCTCGGATGATGTTCCTTTACCATATTCCACTTTGTATTGTACGTTGGCTTGCAGCTTAATGTATCTTACAATTACTAGACCTAACATTATTTATGTTGTTAGTCAGTTTGTTGTATCTCCCATCACAATACATTGGGCAGCAGTTCTCCGTATTCTTCGTTATTTTCGAAAAACTCAATTTCAAAGTCTTCTCTTTTCATCGTCATCCTCATTGGAGTTACATGCTTATTTTGATGTTGATTGGACTAATGACACCACAAATCGTAAATCCACCACATAGTTTTGTATTTTTCTTGGAGACTACCTTATTTCGTGGAAGAGTAAGAAACATGACATTGTTTCTCGCTCTTCTATAGAAGTTAAGTATCGTGTTATTGCATCCACTTCCATTGAAATAATTTGATTGTGTTGGTTTTTATCTGATATGGATATCTCTCTTTCTGAGTCAACTCCGATGCACTGCGATAACAAAAGTGTTATTCAAATTGCTCATAACTCGGTCTCTCATGAACACACCAAACACATTGAGATTGATTGTCATCTTACTCGTCATCATCTTCAACATGGAACCATTTTTATACCGTTTGTCTCTTTTTCTTTACAGATTGTTGATTTGTTTACAAAGATGCATTCCATCAAACGTTTCCGTTTTTTAATTAACTAACTATCGATGTTCCATGTTAATGCATTGTGAGTTTGAGAGGAGATGTTGGATAATGTTATTATATATTAGTAATAAAGGTATTATAAATATTTTTATTTTTTTATATATACTCATTGTAATCTTATTAATTTAGATTTAATTTATTCTATGTTATGAAATTCTAGAGTGGTTGTCTCTCTTCTTTCTCTTTTAATTCTTAACAATTACAATCGGTTTTGGGTTTGAAAATATGATCCATGGATAACAAAAATCAAATAAGGAGAAAGTTGAAAATTTGAAATATAAAAAATACGGTTTCACTTACTTGGTACCTTTTCATTTTTTTCTACAATAATTCAAATTACTGAATGATACTCGATTTTTTCGCTCGCACAATGAGTCATTTTGAAGAAAAAAAAAACCAAAATTTAAATTAAAAATTTCAGACAATTTGTTCACTTCAAAAAATAATAAAAATCGACAAAAGAAAAAAACTCTATGAAAAACAGTACAATCAAAAGATAGATAATCCAATCTAACTCATTTGATCCAATAAATCAGTCTACCCACAACCCACTAAAGCTAGTAACATAAACGGTTGAAATTGAGGCAACATATTATATGACAGTAGATTTTGGTTGGATTCACAAATTTGGATCATAGTTCCATAACCGACCATGTCTAGGCCTAATAGAGAATGTTCTAACTTATAATTAATTTTATTGTACTACTTTTATTTTATAGTGCTACTTTATTGTACTATTTTTAGTGTTTAAATCATTTTTATTTGTCCATTATAAAAAAGGAAAAAATGCATAGACAGTTTGAAAAGCTCATAATAAAATTGAAATTTAATCCAAAAAAAATAATTGAATTGAAATGGTAATTAAAATATTGAATTATAACAGGCCTAGAATTCAATTGAAATAATAATTAATATAGCGTGCACATTAAATATTTTATCTAAATTTATTGTTTTATCAATATAATTTAAAACGAAGAATTTTAAGTTGTGTCAAAAATGAAAATTTGTAATTATGTTTAAAATTACACTCACAATGAGTCGAATTAGTGAGCAAGGATGAAAAACATGATGATGTGGTGAAGTATTTAAAAATAATTTGTGAGTGGTTAATTAGAATTTCAATTAACCATATTGAATCTTGAAAGCTGATGCCAAAGGCAAAGGGTGTGGCCACCTACTGCAAAGTAAAACTGATAATTAACTTTAAGCAAATGCATCATTGTAACTTTTCTAATCATACAGCATCCATTTGGCACTGTAATATAATAATGAGTGTGCTAAAGAACAGTAAAATTCAGAATGAATGATACTACTATATATGAAGTAGTGAAATGAGAGAGTGAATTTAATGATCAAAGGGCCATTACATAGTAATAAGGAGGAATATAAATGATGATGATCATGAACATGAAACGTGCGGCCATCATGAACCAATGAAACGATCCATCTTTAATGTCAGACATATCTTACCCTTTCCTTCCTTTCTTTGAACACTTTTTCTTTATTTTTTCAGATAAGTTGGTGGGGTGCCCATGTCCTTCCAATGTATTGTTACTGTCTCGCCTACTTCTCCTTCTCACATTAACTCTATCATTCATACTACGCTCATTTTCTTCAAATTATTATCAACTAATGCCATTTTACTAATATTATAATATATAGTTTTTGTAAAATTATTTCTTTTTTCTTTCATACTCTATTTTTACATTTTATTTTATTATTATTATTATTAAAGGAAAAACAAACATCTATCCGTTTTTTTTATTGTGTTTTGTTTATAGTGTTTGGTTATATTTGGATGTAATATTTATTTTATTTTAATTTGTTTATTTCAATTTTATAATATCAATATTGATGATATATATTTTAAAATTTAAATTTTCAAACAATTTTGGTTGTAGAGTTTTTTTTTTAATTATTATATTGTTTGTTTCAACTTAAATTTGAAAAAAATAAATTCGATCAAAACAAGAAGTTATTTTTACACGAGGGTAAAGACGGTATAAATTATAATTATAATTATTATTATATATAAAGTGTGGTTGGTGTTTTCGCTTTGTTTAGTCAAGATGTTTTCACTTGTATCCGAGGGAATTGTTTTACAATTATTACTGAATTTGATTTGACATGTGCAATACATTAATTATCAATGGCAATGTGGCATTATACTATAGGGATGAAGTTTAACATACACTACGAGCTGAAAAACCGTTAGCGTAGTAATATTCAAAAAATGGCCGAATAACATAAAATAATGAATTATGTCACTGTCATTGGATATAAGCCTAGTAGAAATTAGGACGATTTTGGAAGTTAATAAAAAATTAGGTCCAATAAGTCTTTTTTACTTTTAGTAAAAAAACTTTTTGAACAGAGCTACCTATTCTGTTTCATGAGAGGCTAGAATAGAAGGGTTTCTTCTCTTTTGATTATTATTACTAGTATTAGTATTTACTGAGACACTACTTACTCACTCACTCTCACTTGCCTGAATAATTAGATGGTGGGTGAGTGTCGTAGAATTAGTAGAAAAATAGAGATTGAATGAAGGAAAAAGGTGTGGACACCATCCAATGTCACCGAATCTATCACGTGGCTCCCCAGTCGAGGCTCTCCTAATCTCTTTCCCCAATAAAACATTGAATGAAAAGCCAATGTCACCACACCTGAGGCCATTTACTACTGCTACTTTGTACATTTTTTAACCTTTTCCATTTTTAAATTCCATTGCTGTAAATATAAATAATGTGCATTTTCACCTTCTCTGATTTACAGTGATTAGTAAAACTCAAACACTTCTGCTGATGAAAGAATAGGCTTCAAAGTACACCAGAGATGCCATTTGCAGATGTTATAAGACACTTCTTGGATTTGGGTTTTTACCTACGGTCTAATCTGAAGCTCCCATATAATATATACGACAACAAGTTTAGGTTCCCTAGGATGCAAGATATTCGATTTCGGTAACAGGTCTACACGTATCTCGCTCAACAGAAGGAAAAATATCTTGGAAGCCTTGACGCAATAAAAATAATCAGAACAGACAACAGAGAGAAAATATCTTGTGTTTCTAATTTAAATAATTTAATCGTATTTCAAACGAAAAATAGACCACTTGTGAAAAGAAAACACCTTAATTATTGACATATAATAATTGTTTCTTCCATTGAAATGCAAAATCCTTCTCCCCCCAGAGCCATTCATAGTTCACCTGCGTAGGGACACGATGGCCCATTTAGCCACCATAGCAATTTTATTTTTCACAGCTCTCATAATAGAACAACAGAAACGAAGGCATAAACATTGCAAACAACAAACCAGGATGTACTTGAATATGAATTTTATTCCTTTGCAAAGGTTAATAATAACATGAGTCCACCAATATCTTAATATTCAACCAAAGTACATGCATATAAATTATGCAAAAGTCCTTAAAATATCATAATAAGTAAAATAATTTAACAAGTTTAACAACTCTATTTGATACCAAATACAACAACAAAGTTCCAGTTTTATTTGTGATCAGAATCCGTAGCTCAGCCAAAGTGTAAAAAATGAATGGCAATGAAGCTCAAGCTCTCTGTATACCCCCATCCTGCTGTATCTAACTCAAAATCCAACCATAACAGCATCATAGGCCCATCATCAGTTCAAATTCATTGTAGGGTATGTTGAATATGTACCTACCATCAACAAGTCACGCATCATATGCTCATTGTTGAGTAGCATAATCATTCAACATAAGCAGAATCATCTTCCATTGTCCACACATAACCAGGCATGTCCGATCTAGGCCCAGAAATCGTCCTGTATATGTATAGCTTCTCAACAGGACTACTCTCAGGCCTAGAATCTGGAGGTCCTCTTTCGTCAATGACTTCAACATTGAGTCTTGGCAATTTCTGACCCAAAAGCTTACATGCTCCATAACTCACATAGCAAGAGGACATCCAAAGGGATCGCATTGTCTCCAACTTCGCAGCGTTGGCTAAAAGAGCTTTGTCACCAAAGGGGCAGTCCCTGATCTCCAGCTTCCTAAGGTTGTCACACCCAGACAGCACATGATGGAGTCCCAGATCACTATCTCCAGCAAATGCCACAGAAAGCATCTCAAGCTTCTTCCCATACGTCCCAATATACTCAAAAACACGGTCAGTGAGAAGACCTGAAAGGGAAAGGCGCTGAAGATTCTTACAATGCTCAACAATAGCTCCAAAACCAGCATCCAGAGGTTGAAGGGTAAGATAGTCAGGAGTACGAGGTTCAATGATACAAAGTCGAAAACGAGTCATATTAGGCCTGTTTCGAGCAATTGTATTTAGGGCAGCATTTGACATTTGTCGACAAAAATATAGAACTGAATGGAGCTTGGGACAACCTTCAGACACAGAAACAAGGCCCTGCTCTGTCAATGCTACATTTGGATCTAACCCAAATGGGTCAGAAGGAAATACCCTCAACTCTCTCAGATCCTTACAAGATGCAGCAAGCATGTCAAGGCCGGCATCTTCAATGTAATCCAGCACCTATATAGCAATAACCTTAATCAGCTTGCATTTACATTACAATTTTGGGATAGTGAACCAAGGTACAAATATGACAATGCATAAATGGAAAACATTATATGAGCCAGACATACCCATAACCGCTGCAAACTTTCACATTGACCAACAAGCTTGATAAGATCAGGGCTTTGGATAGTAGCATAGCTCAAGTTTAGTGATGTAAGCCTGGAGCAGACAGGATAGACGGCTGGAAGGTAGGATGGTAACACATCCCAAAAGCCAGACAAGCCCTTCAATTGCTTGCACCCAGAAAATGCTGTGGCCAGGTTTGAAAAGACCTCCGGCTGCATCTCAGTTGTGTAGGCCCCGGTGCCTAACTCAACCAGCTGTGGAGCCCCACGAAGAAGATTGGCAAGCCTATCAAGGGGGAAAGCTCGACTGAGGCGGAGAGTCTGCAGGTCGGGGCACCTGCTAACCAGACGCTCTAGTCCATGCAAATTCACCTCGCTTGCTAAGCAAGAGATGTTTAGGGAAACCAAGGATGTGTATGAATCAGGAAAATGGCTTAGCCAATGACCGCAGATGTCGTCCACTTCACTCTCCCGCAAGTCCAACTCCCTCAAATTCCTGCAATTACCATTACCAGCAAGTAGATTTGTCAATGACAAGTTAGAGCGTCACAAAAGCTCAGAAACCATAAATTATTTAGCAGACTGAACGATCAAAATTAGACTCCACCGTCAGCTCATCTCATGCCATCAACAAAAACCCATAACCCGATTATTACATTTACACTTTAACATTTTAGATGCACCCTGGCATGCATAAGCCAAAAAAGGGTCAGAAAGGAGACTAATAGGTCTATCAGATCTAAAATAAATTTTCACTTAAAACTTAAAAGTTCGTAAAAAATAAGTTACTCGGTTTTTCATAAAGGAACTAAGCCAAATATGTAAATTTGTCTGAATGGTAACGAATCCTTATAATTTCTAGATATAAATCCTACGTGGGTCCTTATTAAAAATAGTACTCCGATATTATTGGCAAATAATCTGGAAAGTAATCTCTCCAATCAGAATCCCAGATTAGTAGTTGTGAAAAAAACTCCCTAATTTGAATATCGTTGTTATAGCCGTATAGCAGTATAGTGTAGAGTTGTAGATACGAAGGGGCAATGAATAAAATATGCAAAAATCAGAACAATTCATTTCACTTAACGGTCCTAAATAAATAAACAAATAAATAGAAGAGGCAAAAGTGAAGAATGACTGAGAAGGACAAATAAATAAATAAATAAAAATAATAAAAATAATAAAAATAATAAAAAAAAAGAAGGAATGTGAGAGAGAAACGGAAAAGAAACCTGCAATTGGCAGCAATGGCAGCAAGTCCATCAGTAGTGAAACCTTCACAAGAAGTAAGAACCAAAACAGTGAAGTTTTTAAACGATTTAGCGATAAGGTCCAAGCAATCATCAGTGATAACCATCCTCTTAAGCCTGATCTCTTGCAAACACGGATACGCAACAGCCATAGCTTTGATCCAAGGACAAACATAACCACCCCAACCTTCCGGTACCAAATTGAAGTCCGCAAAGTGCGGTTTCCCTTTCAATGTTATAGATCTCAACTTCGGAAACCGTTTTATCACCATCAACGGACTCACCGCGTAACAGTTACCGACGAACACCCTCCGCCTGCACCACCGCTCGATCTCATACCATGACTTGCATACAAGAGAGATCGAGCCTCTGTCTGTGTCCGATTCAATGAACGAGAACACGTGTTCGAGAACTTCTTCAGGGAATGAGTACGCTACTCTCTTCATAACGACGTCGTTAACTGAATTAACGATGAAAAATCTTCAGGTACGTTACCGTACGAAGAAGTAAGAAGACTTCCCTCGTGGTTATAGTAGGTTCCAGTGTTTAGATCTGAGACGCCATTGAAGAGCACTCTCGTTTTGCCAGAGATAGAGAAAAGAGATTGGGGGGAGAGAGAGAGAGAGAGAGAGAGAGAGGATAAGGAGTTTGTGTTGTGATTGTACTTGTATACCCAGTGGTGAGGTTAGAAAGTAACTAGGGTTAAATAGGTGTTGTCGTGTGTTGTTGTGGTGGGGTTTTCTGTCATCGGCGATTGCGGTGGTGACGCGTGGAAGTTAGTGAGTAAGAACCGTTGGATTATCTGTTGAATGTTTGAGGGAAATGAGGGAGAAGGAAATGGACGATAAATTAATGATAAATGATGAAAGAACGGTTGGATGGTTGGGGATGTTTTGATGAGGTGTTATCATGTCTAGTGTAATGGGAGTGGAACTGTGGAAGGGAATCTTATGGTTCTCATTGCATCGTTTGATCTGGATGCTCATGTAATGTGGACCTCATCTTCTTTTTTGGGTAGGATTAGCTATTATTTGGTAATTTAATCATTTATATCTAATATATGAGACATTTGTGAAATTAATTTAGTATATTGAATTAACAGTTTCAAGAGTAACGGTAATCATCTGTCCAAAAAATTGTATAAGTGTCTTTATACTTGATAAGAATTTTAAAAAATAAAGGACCACAATATAACAATATTATAATGAATGAATGTTTATTATGTGAAATGTCAATAAACTGAAGTGTTTCATTTTAATTTTAGATTTGGAGAAAAATGTGATTCGTAATTTATTTGAGTAAATCAATTAAAAATTTTGGTGATAGAATTCTCATGACATTTATTATATAGTCACTGAAAATTTGTTTTGTCTAATTTTAAAATTAAAATAATTTTAAAAAAATTATAATTAATTTTACTTATATTTTATTATAAATTAAGTGTATGATTAGTATTAATAGTTTTACCTTATACTTCATTCAAAATAAAATATAAACAAAAATAGTAATTAAAAAATTAATATATATATATATATAGACTAAATTTTAAATGGATAAATCATATTTTCAACTACTTTTTTGCTTTATATTTCTTTTAAATACTGAAATTCAAAATTATTTCACCATATTTAACCAATTAAAAACTATAAATTCTTATTATGTGGCTTTCAAAATATTACTTTTCAATCATACAATAAATGTTATTTTAATAAAAAAAAATCTCAAAATAAATGTTATTTTTAATTTTTAATATAAACTATTTTTTTCACTATAGTATTATTCAATAGTTACTTTGTATACAATTTACAAAATATTATTGTCTTTTATATTAATAATAACAAAAAGTTCAGCAATAATTAAAATAAATAAAATATATTTTTTAATAATTTGATATCTTAATATCTGTATAACAATATTAAATGACATTGAGGAAGTATTTATCTAGAGGAATGAATGAATTAGGTGAAGAATAGAAATGATGATAACATGGGCGTCCAATCATATGTGACTGTTTTCATTCTAATTTTCTGACAGTATGATTTTTGTTTCGACAACGGTTATATCAAACTCATTAACTCACACAATCGGCCAATCTACCCAAAGTAATGAATTCACGCTAGCGCCTCTTCTAATCATCAATTCCATTATTTACCTTATGCTACTATACTAGTATATGTATATGAATCAACGAATGAGCCAGCTATCATATTACAAATCTTTTTCTTTCTTTTTTAAAGCAAATACTCATGGAATGAAATACTCTATGAATGCTTTTTTTATTTAACTGTTTTGCGAATGGATTTTTTCCATTTAGTTAAATAAATAATAAAATCAACTGTGTTGAATAAAAATGAAATATAAAAAAAAATTAAGGAAAAAATGTTTACTGGTGAGTTTTAAAAATACATAATAAAAATTTATTATTAAGATACGCTAGAATGTACAAATATAAAAAATCTAGTGTTGCCATGATAGTTTTTTAAATGACTTTTTATACATATAAATTGTAAGTAATTTTATATAATATTATTCACTTTATATTCGATCTTTGATCTTTTAAATATTTTATTTTTATTTCATAATTTTAATTTTTTTTAAAATCAAATTTAATTATTTTTCTTTTTCTTTTTATATTTTTAAAATTCAAAATATATATTAAATAAATTTTATTTTTACTTAATAAATAAATGATAAAAAAACTAAATCAATCTACACTTATCATTTTTTAACATATGTCAAAGTCTTAAAAAACTAAAGTTTAAGGAAGAAAGAAGTAACTACTTAGGAGGCATGAGTGTAAAAAAACATATTTATTTTCGTTTTATTTGATGGCCTTGTTACAAAGATAGATGATGCTGAGTTGTGTGCTATACATTATGGAGTGGTTCTTGCAACTAAAAGATGGTTCTCAAGACCATACATGTTGCAAAATGGAGTGTCTAATTGCCATATTTATTACACTCTACACTCTTTGAGGCACATAATTTTTTAATTGTTGTCATATTATAATATTAAATTGCCATTTTAATTCTTAAATATTACAGTATCTGGTCATTAAAATTATCAAAATTATTAATATATTTTCAAATACTTCTCTTACTACTAATTTTATAGATAAAATTCATTAATAAAAAATCTATTTTATGATTAAATTAATTAATTAAAGATACATTTAAAGATCAAATAAATAACAAATTATGTTTTAAAATTTATTTTTATAATTTTAATGCATTTAGAGATTATATAACAAGACTCAAATTTTTTTAAGAAATTCAAAACACAATAGAGACAAAATCAATTTTTTTTGTTTTTTTATGATAGTAGACGCTAAATGTATAACATAAGTTTTTCTCAAACTGAGGAAGCTTTTCGAGAAACAAATCAAACTATTAATGTTCTATATAAAATAGATAGATT
>JBBPBT010000570.1:3007177-3037983 GCA_037974875.1 Cicer bijugum | reverse complement strand
TACTTTTTAGGAAATTGATTATAGTAAAATATTGAGTAAAAATAGTAAAATATTTATATTATTTGCATAGTATAAAAAAAAGTAATGAAAAAATTAAAGTATTTTTATCTAAAAGAAACTAAAAGTATTTTGCCATATTCAGCAAAAGAAAAAAGTATCTTGACTTAAATATTTAAATAATTTATTTTTTGACTGTATTTAAATCATTTCATAAGCAATATAAAAAAATCCTATTATTTTTATGAGACATAATATTAATTAATTTTTCATGAATATATAATAAAAATATCGTATTATATATTAAATTACTTTATATATTAAAAATTGATAATATAATACGACAAAACAATGATTTTCATTAAACGACATTATAAAACTATTTACACAAATTCTATTCTTATCTTATTGTCTTTAAAAAAGATATGATTGTGTTCATAGTTTTTATATAAATAGAAGTTTCTTTTGACCAATATATAAATGGAAGTTAAATTATGATATAGTTTTGACTCTATTATTCCAACCGTTATATAAAAATTGTTTTAGCGTATCACGTCCAACAACGCCCACAGTCACACTTCCTCCTGTTTTATTTTATTCATTCATTTTGATACCAAATCTTTCTCATTCTCTAATAACAATTTAATTAATCACCATATTAAGTAACATTTTTTTGACGTCAAAACGGAACCATTATTTTAACTATAAATAATTATCCCTATTATTGCAATCAAACACTTCGTTCACACATTTTGAATTTGAAACCTTCACTGTTACATTCTGTCTGTACTTTAACTAAAATCTAAAAATCAGTTAACAAATTCAAAACATATCAAATTTTGAATCTCAGTAACTGAGTTGTTGTATTGGCATTTGGCTCGAGGATAGGTTATTTTGAAATTTGAATGCGACATAGGTGGAACCTTCTCGAATGAAACAAAACAAAAATACTAGTCTATAATTCTCTGCATTTTTTCGAGTTTAATTCAACCAGGTGCGTGCTTCTCTTTTTTCTTCTTGTTAATGGGGATTGTAAAGTTCTCATCTTTTTTACTTTTTGTTCATGTTCGTACTAATTTGCAATTTTTTTATAAACTGGGTTAACGATTATATCTACAATAAAATAAAAGTTTTCATTTTTATTTTTGAAAGTTTTTTTTTTTTTTCTTTATGAGTTTTTCTGTGTGCTGCCTCGTAAGTTCCATGTTTTTGGTTCTATTCATTCTTATTATCTCATATTCTTATCGCTTTTCATTCTTATTATAATATATTTTTAAACAGTTTTTTATATTCTATTCTATGTTTTTTTTATATAGGCTTTTGTTGTTGGTGATATAAAAGAAAAGTAAGAAAGAAGGTGATGAGTGAAAGTATGAAGAATCAACCGTCACAGTCACATTGGTGGTGGCTTGATAACGAAACCACCGTTAGAAGATCACCATGGCTTCAATCGACACTCACTGGTATCAATTTCTTCCTCTTTTTGAAATTTGTGTAACAATTTATTTTCATTTCATTTGTTTACTATTAAGTTTTGCCCTTTCACAAGCTTATATTCTGAAAATTGATTTTCTTTTTAAAAATATTTTTTTAATGAATGCTAGCATTCGACAATTGAAATTGATTAATTAGTAGATTGATCTTGTTTTTTGAAACACATGGAATTGTGGAGTTGGAAATTAATGATTGATGATTGCAAGGAATGTATTCAATAATGTTTTGGTTGCAAGAAGGTTGATACTTGAAATTAGGGCATAATAACATCCTCCCTTCCTCATTCCCTAGTTATAAGCACACAAAATTATCCCTAAATATAAACCCTCTTTCAAATTTTAAGATGCATTTATTATTATTTTTTAAAATATAATCCTAATTTAATACTACTAATTTGCTTTAGAATATGAAAAATCAATATTGAATACATCTATACACAAAAGAAAATTTAGTCATTTTTTTTTTACAAAATCGACACATTAACTGTATTACCAACTTTTCTTAGTGTGAAATATGAGTTTATATTTATCATAGGAGGGAGTAAGAATAACCAACCACCTTTCACCAATCTTTCTTTGTAGCCTATTAAATTTTTGGACATATACTATAAAACCATCCCTTTTGTTCAAATCTCGACTGAGAGAGGTTTATACATTCATCATATTCATCATCTGGCAATACTCGAATAAGATTACCTCCTATGGTCGCGCGCACCCGTGAGAAAAAAAGTCCTCTTTTCAAAATATGTTACAAGGACATAAAAGAGAGAAAATATAACCTGTGTAATAGTATGAAAAAGTGAAAAAGATTATGAGCCTTTGTTATTATTTCATTTGAGTGTTACTTTTCAAAACTTTTTTCTGTTGACAGTTTTTGTCCGTTTCCCTATGCAATTTAGTGCATATGGTATCTAGACTTTTGTGGAAACATACTGGAGTGTAAATATGGAACATGATTTTATTCTTAAGTGATATATTATATGTTTGTTTATTGCAGAGCTGAATGAGAAAACAAAGGCAATGTTAAAGTTAATTGAAGGAGAAGCAGATTCATTTGCGCAGCGAGCCGAGATGTTTTACAAGAAGAGACCTGAGCTTGTGAGATTGGTTGAAGATTTCTACAAGACACACCGCTTGTTAGCCGAACGGTACGATCAAGTTAGGCCCGAAACTGCAATTCGCCAGCTGAAATCTGGGGAAGCTCCTACTGCTGCATTCAAGCATTGTCAGTCAGAGAAGTTGATGAATTATGATGATCATGGTTATGATAGCTACTATGAGAATTTTGATGTAGAAGAATCCGTGGAATCTGAAATCGATGATCCTGAGCATGAAGAGAATGCCAAATTTGTTGACTATATAGAACATGAAGAAGTTCATTCTGTGGTTGCAAATGAAGTGATGAAGCTGAGAAAGGAAATTGAGAGACTTGGTGAAGAGAAAAGGGCTCATAAGGATCAAATCAAGTTGAAAGATGACATTCTTGATGAAGTAATGATGCTGAGGGAACAAATAGAACAAGCCCGAAAAGAGAATAAAGTGCAGAAGGACGAACTCGAGAAGAAAGATATGATTTGTAAGGAAATAGTAATGAAGTTGATGGAAGAAATCAAACGACTCAAGAAGAATGATACTGTTTGTGATGAAGTGGTAATGAAGTTGATGGAAGAAATGGAACAACTCAAGAAAGAAAATGAAGCACTGAAGAATGAACTCCAAATGGAAGGTACCATTTGTGATGAAGTAATGAAGTTGAGGGAGGAAATAGAACAACTCAAGAAAGAGAACGATGAAGTGAAGAAGAATGAACTTAAACAGAAGGATACAATTTGCAATGAAGTAATGATTTTGAGGGAAGAGAAAGAAAGAGTGAGAGAAGAGAATAGGACACAGAAGAATGATCTGAAGTTGAAAGACATAGAGAAAATAGAGGTTATAAGACAGTTGAGTTCAACAATAGATGTTCTGAAGCAAGAAAATGTGTTGATGAGAAGCTTCATATCTAAGGAGTTTACCCAGAAATGGAAGAAACCATTTGAGTTCAACAAACTCATTGAAGATTTGTCAAAGAAAATGTTTAATGGGACTCCAAAGAATAAGCCTAGTATTGTAGCTCTCTAGATTAAGTTTCACAATACTATATAGTTTCTGTAGAACAATTTTATAAAGGTACATATGTTAGAGCCTTATCAGATATTAGCATATAAATCAATACAATATGTTCTTAGTCTTAAAATCCTAGTGTACTTCCTTATAGAATAATTACTAGTAGTATTTTTTTTTTACCAATATTCCAATTGTCTTAATTTTTTATTCATTTATCTTAGCCATATTCAACACAAGTTCCCACCTCTGCTTTTCATGCCTAAAAAATGTTTTCCACTATATCTTAATGCAAAGTGCTCTAAAATCAGAGACATTAAAAGCTTCTTTTCTGCCACAACAAAGTGATTATGGTCCCAAAAGAAAGCATTCATGGTTCAATTGATTGCTAAAGCCAATTATCTTTATAAATAAATAGGAATTTGTCCTTGCATTCCTCAACTCTATGGTATATTCCCTACTTTAAAGTGTTATTAAAAGAATATACACAACTATACATTATGGTATACTAGAAATAGTAACATATATTTTTAAAAATAAAGAGTAAAGTTTTAAACACCTCAGGTTTTTCATCACATCTCGTGTTGCTATCTGAAATAATATCATAGAACAATAACAAAAATATATCTCCATTTATTATTTCTACATTCAAATTACTCATAAAAAAGACACTTAAAATGTTCACTAACTAGTTTTAAATTTTGAGAACAGATAATGCTTAAATAACATGTTTTCAGAAAACAACACAGAAACATCATGTTATACTCACATGTCACAAAGCTGCATAATGCAAATTAACATTATAACAAGATGTAAAATTGAATACATAGGGAGAGATGCACTCATGGAAGAAGGAGCTAAAGCCGGTATAGATTCGAACGGCGGAAAAGCGAAAACAGGCCCTTGATGAGTTGTGACATCAGGATTTGGAGGACTAGGACTTGAAGGAATTGTTGGTAATGAAGAATCTGATGGAGAGAAAGCAGCTCCTCCAGGAGATGGAAAAAGTGGCTCCATATCAGGTGACATTGCAGGAGAGAAGAGAGGAGATTCTGGTAATGTAGTTGGTGCTGCTGAAATTGCTGAAACATGCATGTTTTTTGAAGAAGCCAAAGATAATGAACAATTGCATGCTATCATGGCCATGAATATTGCAAAAAATGACCAAAAGGAAGCCATAAATGATGTCTAGAAACTAAAAATCAAGTGCTTTATTATGATGATGGAATCTTTTTGAAGTTTTTAATGAATGTGTCTGAGAGAGAAAAATGATTTTGTGAGAAACTGATAGAAGCATAGAAAAGATTAAAAAGGGTGTATAAGAAGTGGTGGTGGGGTCATAATTTTTTAGTGACAGTTGATAATTGGAAACTTTTTTGCATTTCACAGCTTGCACATAAAACATTTTATGCTACAAGACAAAGTTGATAAGTTAATTAACCTTGTGGAGCACATGAATCTGAGGTGTATCTAGCATAAAAGTAAACACTAAAAAATAATTAAAAAAAAACATTGGTATATGTTAGAATCCTAGTTTTTTTTTACTAAAAAAAACAAGCAGAAATTATATCGATAACACAATTTAAACTTTGTTATAATTTAAAAATATAAATTTATAAATAAATATAAATATTTAAGTTAATAAAATATTTATAAATATAATAAAATAAAATTGTCATAATTACATATGATTTTGAAATTGTAACGTTAACTACGTCAAATTTATTAATTAAATCTACAATTCATAAAACTTAAAATTAATATATCAATCTAAATCAATCAAAAACCACACCAACATGATAAAAAATTAAAAAAATATTGTACTAAAAAATAAAAAATCACTTATTTAGAATCTTAGCTACCAGGAACTTTGAATATGCAACTGCAAATACTGTGATTAACAATTTTTACTAATATTTTTCATCTCTACTTTTCTTCCTTTATGTCCTCCTACCTTTTTTCTTCCACTAGAGTGACATTCACTGAGTACACGTGGTAGCTAGGTCCTAAGTCTATGAAAATATAATAATAACGCTAAGGAATTTTCAGGAAAGAATTTGAAGAATAGAGAAATTCTTAGGCATGAAGTAATTAATTAACTACGTTAAGTTGACTATAACTTACTCTAGATCTTCAAAATATACAAACCTATTTATCTTAGTGGAGTGAAATAGAAATGAAAAATGCTTCATTTACACATAATGAATCATTCTAAATTTATAATTCAACACAGAAATGAGTGCTTCATTCTAACTTTGGGTGGAATCATGGAAATTCAAAAGAGTGTTAAAAGGTTTAATTGTACTCAAAAAACAATTGCTAAAATATACATATATATGTTTTTTTTTTTTTTATAGAAATGGTGCATCATAATAAGTTTAAAAAAAAATTAGGAACCTGTCCTTTTTTCCTCGTCCATTTTATTGTTTCCATCCAAAAGAAATTGAATTTGGAATCTAAACAAGTCAAATTGATGGGCCAAAGTGCATAGCAAAAGGGAGGGGGTGAAAAGTAAAATTAAAAGGGATAAACATAAATAGGGAAAAGAAGGCCAACCAAATAGTAAAAGGAATAGGGAAATATATAAGGTACTGTTTTTTCTTCTCTCATGCATGCATTGCTTCATTAATTTGGTGTGTCCATGGGCCACTTCGCATTATTATTTTCTAATATGTGAATATGTCATATTTTAATCAGGACAGGACATGTGGAACAATAATGTCTTTGATTGTAGGGTAGTAAATACTACTTTTATAATATATGAATGAATGATAATAAGACAATATAGTATTAGTATTATAATGTGAATGGTAGGGACTATTGAGTGTGGGATAAACAGTTGAGTCCACTTTACTATCTACTATTATAAACAGTAGTACAAATATATAACGTATTTGCACTAAAATGAACAACAAGTTGAGATGGCCGAGTTGGTCTAAGGCGCCAGATTAAGGTTCTGGTCCGAAAGGGCGTGGGTTCAAATCCCACTCTCAACACATCTATTTTTTATTTTTTACTATTTGAAACTGTAAGCAAGATTGTTGTGAAGCAATATGCATGCATCTGAACGTGCAAAATTTGTTGATAAAAAAAATAAAGAACGTGCAAAAAATAGTGATTTTTCTAGAAGCATACTTTCAAACTGATGTTGGACGTGGAAAAAGTAGAATCTCTCAGGCGGAATCACACACACTAATTTAGAAGTCTTTTGAATAAAGTTGATGCCAATACTGTCATGCGACTGTCTCTATTCAATTCTGTTAAGACATGATGCTATCATATGAACGTCCAATAATACACATTAACTTCCATTAAGATCCACTACACAATATGCCTATTATTGGAAGTTCATGAAAGGCATAGTTGTAACTTGTAAGAGTCATTTGTAAGTGCATTCTTATTTCCCCACAAATACAGGTTTATCAAATCAAGGAGTCAGACGAAAAGAATAAAAACTACATGGAAGAAACAATCATGAGCTATTTCCTATAGTTTTATCCGTTCTCTACAGACAATTTAATGGGAGAAAGAATTATCGCCTCTAGCATTCCAAGAGTAGCCTAAACCATTCATGTGTTCACATCAAGGTTTCCCCTGATACTGTTGCTGCACTTTTTGATGCCAAAATTGTGACCATGTGCTTCAAAATTGGTCACCGTGATAAATTTCACACCATCATCTCCAAGTGCAAATTACCTATGCCAAGAGCAATCCATCGTGGCCAACTTCAAAATTTGAAACCGGGCAATCACCAAATTCTTGGTCTGCAGGTTGGTCACCTTCTAGTGAATCCACATATGGTTGCAAGAGATCAGAAGATCTTTCAGATGGGATACCATAGTCTCTCAGCAAGGAGGACGAAGCAGCAGTGACAGCTTCTCTCTCCAAAACAGCAACATAGCTATCTTCAAATTCAAAACACAGATACCTGTCCTTGCATGCTGAAAGGAGCAAAGCAATGAAACAGCCCTGAGACATATTGCATAAGGCAATGATTTCACAATAGATAAATAAATATATAACTTACAATCAATGAGATGTGCAAGATGATGAATGTTTTTAATTCGAGTTCCGTTGAATTTTAGAATCTGCAAAAAAAAAGCATTATTTTAGAGAAAGACATTTGCAGTGAGCCAGTGGGAGTCAATCTCACAAATGGAAATGACTTGCCTGCTGATTGCTCATATCTTCATAACCTATGTTGAGTTCATTTGCTAAGACCTGTCAATCAGAAAGAGAAGTACAAAAAAATTATTCCACACAAAGCAACTAAAATCTGACTAGAAAAAAACTAAATACTATGATATTATTGGATAAATTCACTTCTCTATATTAAATTAAATTCCACTTACATTCTTGAACTTCACAAGGCCACATCATACTCTCATGTTCTTATTCTCATGAAATCATGTGCCATCGTTATATTATGTCACATAAAATTTCTTAAATTTTACTGGAAAATACTAGTTGTTAATTTGTGTTCGCAGTTGGGTTTGTTAATTTCTATATTAAATCAAATCAATATTAATATTCATTTATGCTTATTTAACTATTTAATCAATTGATTTTTTTTCCAAACAATGCTTAAATTTCTTCAGTTAAACATTAAATATATTAAGATATACTTGTAAATTATCAATATTAAATGGTTTAAAATATGCATTTTTATTTTTGATTTATTTGCATCAATTAAATCAATTTCCTAACATTTACAGAGGATGAGAATGTTAAAATAGATGAGTGATTATGTAACATAAGATAGTCTAGAAAACACAATAATTACAGAGAAAATTAGGGTAACCTCATTCAAGACAAATCTCGTCTTAGGCTTTGTTTGGGAGTTTGGAGAGGAGGGGATGGAGGGCTTTGGAGGGAGGAGAAAATAGAGAAATAAAAATAAATTTTTTACATTTTTTAAGAGAGTGATTTTGTAGAGAATGGTAAGAGAATGCTTATGATTAATAGATTTTTAATTTATAGAGTTTTATAACAACATGAAAATGATATGAAGAATTTGTGTAAAGTCCTCCAATTCAAAATCCCCTTCCAATACAATTTTTGAGTTCACTCAAAATAGGGAGATTTTGTATTATGAATAAAAACAAAACCCTCTCCTCCCAAAACTCTTCATTCCTTCCATTTGTTACTTCCTTTTTTTCAAAGTCCTCCCCTCCCTTCCCCTCCAACCTCGCAAGCAAAGCCTAACGTGATTTGAACATGTATGGAAAAGACATGTCGAAGTAGTGCTAATACATAGCAGAATTTAACAGCGCCAATTATTTCAAATTGCCAACCCCACCAACTTGGAAAAGAATTGGTTGTTATTGTACAAAATTGCCATACATAGCAAGAGATACTTGCTAAAGAATAAAACAATATCAAGGTAAAAAAAATAAATGCTACATGTGATGCAAAAATCTCAAGAATACCATCAAAACTTCAAAAGTCATACATCACACATAATTATTTAAGAAATTCAGCAACCAACCTGTGAAAGAATTACAATCTGTTCCCCTTTAAACCTTGCAAACGAATAGCGTGCCTTTGTCAATAACTTAAGCTGACCAAGAAAAAGAAAATAGAAAAATTTAATCACAAACTAATTGTTTTCCAGCTTTTGGACTTTAAGTCTAAACCACACAAATTGAGAACTGACCCCTATAGAGTCTTCATGTTCCTCCCTACCAAAAGTTTCATAAGTAATGAAATAAATACTAATTCACAAATAGGAGCCCCCAAAGAAACAAAATAGAACAAAACAGCCATTAATAAATAAATACAACATACTCAATCAACGGCTCTGAGAGGGGTGTGAACACTAAACCGGCAATTATTAAATAGGAAGGCTGGCCTTCATCAATGTGATAGGGAACCTTGAAGAGGGAAAGAAGAAAAATTGCAAAACAAAGAGCATCAGATCAACAGAATCATGGAATTAATTCATACCAAATTTCTGACCTATGACATACCAAATGAACTCGTGGATTCAAAACAACATCAGCTTTCATTAATGTCCCGTCTCTGATGATACCAAGTTCTGCAGTATCGCCTGCAAATCTGTATAACATCATTACTCTAGGGTTCCATTCCAAGGATATTGATGGCCCTTGAAAGCAAATCTCAAATGTTCTGATACTTGCTTTATGATATTGTTAAAAATGATGTCATAAGAAACACAAAATAAACATCCTATATGAGTACATGTAATATAGAATGCATTATATCATCTTTGCAGAACCAATTGTGAAGCATTATATCCATAGTACCCACAAAAGTTAATGTAGCGATCATATTAACAACATGTATCAAAAGCTTGGGAGCAAGCAAAGTAAATAAGGTGTTGAACTGTTCATATTGCAAAGTTGAAATCTCACAATTATGTGAATTGTGAAGAACCTATAAATCAAATGTAAAATTACTAGTATGACAATGCTGATATTAGGTGTAAATCAAGTGCATATTTTAATATCTTTAATTTGGAAGAGAAAGAGGCCCGTACTTCTGACTAATGAGAAAGTGGAAGGCAATTCTCTCATTTGATCGGAATGGAACTGTTCCTTCACATCCAACACGTACATCATCAAAACTGACAATCACATCACCCTGTAATGGAAATGTTTAAGCTAAAATTTTAATGCCTTCAAAGGGTATGCAAAAGACAGTATTCATATGTAAGTTCATCATAATTCACAATCACAATACCTCCTTTAATACATTATTTGCATCAGAAGTTGGTTCAACTCTACGTACCAATACACCCTGCACAGGATAGAAAGGGTGAAATGTCAAATTCATGCTATAAATTAATTATTGTTGGAAGTTATAGGGTTTAAGTAAGGATGGAGGAAAAGATATAAGAAGAATACTCAAAATAATAAAACGTCACTGATATGGTGTATCATGATGAGATGAGAAATCACCAATCACCATCAATATGAGTCATGGTGGGATGAGAAATTACTAGAGGGTGGTAAAAGATTGCATCTTATTCTTTATCAAGTAGGTCAATTTAGTAGTGCCATGATGAAAATATAAAACTGGAAGACGAGAGTTACAGAAAAGTGCACAAAGAAAAAAGGCCCCACAAATATGAAAAGCTAACAAGATAATGTAACAATAGAATGTGATGCTTATCTAGATTTAACAGTTCACGAGAGTTGAAGTAATATCAAATGTGGTATGAAGATAAGAAGACCCCATATATGAGGTAACAGCCATTCTGGCATCTACAACCATCAATATTAAAACAAATGATGTCCATGTATAACATAACTAAATTCATTGTATTGATAATAATTCCATCACTGAAGATTTAACCAAAAACGTACCTCATTAGACTGTACTTTCAAACATGCACGCAGCGCAGGATTCTCCAACTTTTGTATAAGTACACCGAGGCAAGGGAAACCTAGGAGTGAAAACACAGTTTTAGACCACCAGCATAGTTTACATATTAGGCTTTTAAAGAGGTTTGATTCCAAATGGATATAAACCATGATTTGCTTTTTTAGTACAATAGTGATAAACTTTTTTCCAGATACAAGCTGAAAAAAGAAATTCCAGGCATCATAGGACATTACACTCCTACATACCTGGACTCCAAATTACATGTATACTATTGACATAACTGGGAAATGATATTGTTATCCCCTTTCTTTTGTGTTATTGTGTAAAGATGAAAAAAAGATTCATTCTTGCACTGAAACAGGAAAAACATTTGTAGTAGCCAACAAATTAGCATGTAAAAGGCAATGCACACAGGATTCTAAACTTCATCTTATATCAGTATAAATGTTATTGTCAAAGTCTAATTTTGAGTGACATGTAGCTTTTGCCAGTAAGACATTTTCCAGGACTGATTCATACAAAATGATAATTAGAATTTCAAACAAAACACTTAATCTCCCCAGTATGATGTGATGCCTTCATAAAACATAATAATGCACCAAAATCAAATATAACCATATTTTAGAAGAACTTCGTACCAGTATACTTTCCATTCTTCTCATAGTCAGTCAGAAAATGAGATACAACTGTAGTCGGAATCACATACCCAATATTCTCAGCTTCTTCAGATCTGTAAACCTAAATGACAATATAATTAAATTTTATATAAGTTGGCACAAGTTGCACAACATTATCTGGCAAGAACAAACTACCCAAAAAGCTTAAATTGTCAGGTTGCAGATGGATTTAAATTACACTTCCACAGTTAACGGGGGTGTTTTGGATTTAAATTACACTAAACAGTGAAAACTTGTGAATGGACTAATATTACACTTCATACACCCTTTCACACGAGTCTTTTGTCTTGAAGTGTACCATGTACAGTCCCACCTACCGTGTTAAGAAATTCAACTTTTTATTTAAAAAAAAATGGGGGACAGCAAGGATCAAACTTCTAACCACTTGATCAAAGAGCCTCTAATACCATGTCAAGAACACGCTTTCCCAAAAGATCAAGTTGTTAAATGAATACATGTGAATTTAATATCTAAAAAACTAATGTAATATTAATTATAAACTAATAGAACTGAAGCAGTCATTCTCTTGAACAAGATTATTTTAATATGTCCAATATTCAATTGTTGGGGTGCTGTTTTTTTCTCACAAAATGAACCTTTCATACAGAAGTATATAAGCCAAGTAAAATATACATCAACTAACAGCAGGCCATAAAAGCTACCTGAAATGCCACTCCGATGCACTCTCCTTGGCCATTGAACGCTGGGCCTCCGCTATTACCTAAAATTTATTTAGTGTGAGTAATGTCTATAACACTATCACATCAATATATGATTTCATAAAGAAGGTTGAAGTTATTTCAATACTAGGTGGCAGCAATACTAAATAGAATATGAAACGATAGACTAGAGAACTTTTTTGCCAGAGGAGGTGAGACTAAAATTAGAACCATATTTAGATGTACTAACCAGGATTTATTGCTGCATCAATTTGAATGCCCAACAATTCAGACAAACCATGAGCATACGATGTAACCTGGTTACAATTTTTGTTCAACAACCGAGAACTAAAATCATAAAAAAAAAATTGATTGATTTCACACAGATTAAAAGTTAAATTTCACATTCAATATATCAAACCTCAACACGAGATACAACTCCTTTTGTCACAGAAATTGTGTCTCCTCCAAGAGGGTATCCCACAACCGTTACAGAATCCTTCAAGTTAGGAAATATAAGAATAAATTTAGTCTAAACCATGCAAAAAGGAATATGTTTTAAGCAAAACTATACAGGATAAACTTTACATAAATACTTCAAAAAATTGCAACCTAATTACTATTTCTCGCATTTATCATACATTTATTGAATATTTACAACTTGTCATTTCACCTTAATTTGGCTAAACAATATTTTTTTTTTAACTTAAATAATCTAAATGATTATATCATTATTTTCCAATTAATCTACAGCTATGTATAAAAGGAGACATAATTGGAATCCCTCAGGATTAGGAGCAAAATCTGTTAATAGTTAAATTATCTATGGAAACTATTAAATAATAAAGGATGGAATTTTGAGGAACAGTATATTGTAGTTTACGTTGTCGTTTACACATTTGATAACCGATACAGATCAAGTAACATGAATCAGCATTTTTTTAAATTCATGTGTTAAATATTACTTTTTCACAACTACCATCATGTACAAGGCAATGACACTAGACATGAAAATAGCATTTCAACCTAGTCCTATAAGTCATCTGACAGACATGAGACACCCTCAGAAAGTGTTCATACATCAGTTATTTAAATCACTTTGACTTCAATAACAATTCAGTTATTCATTTTTGTATGGAAGAAAGGAATATTACAATGAAGAATTACCAAAGCAGAAAAGGAAGCAAGCACATTCTCAAAAAGACAAAACAGTAACAATCCTAAACCTGAAGATGAGGCAAATGTCCGAATCTAAGAGGTTCCACATCTCTCCAAAACTCCTCACTTTCTACTGAAAGCAAAGCTAAATCACAACCAACGGCTCTGGCTAAAACCTGTACATTCCATCAGTGAGAATCAAGCAAATTAGCAAATATATTGGCACGTGTTAAATAATAATACCAATGTCTACCATTTACATGCACTCTACAATTGATTCATTGATAATTTTAAGCATGATATAACTAACCATTATACCCTTTAGAAATCAACTTTATTTTCTGTACTTACTTTACAAACTGAATATTTTATAATTTTTATCATCATTACCCTATGATCCCAATGAAATACTGAGGAAACATGAGTTAACCCTACTCAATCGGATATGTTAAGCAATTTGTTCTTGACACCCCATGTTTGATAACAATAATATAATAGTGTATTGAGAAGAAAAAAAACAAGGACTGCTCCTTCATGAGAAACCTACCTTAGCCACATATTTCGAATCATCCCCTCTTTTCTTGACTTTAACCTGCAAATATCCCAGAAGAAAAATTATAACAATTGAATCTCCTTAAATTGCTTTACACCTCAGGCCTTGCAATTAAATGGGTGAAGTGGAAACATCAAACGAATATCAATCTAAAGTTTTATCTTATTGGGCATGCGATTTATAGCTTGTTTGTACAAATTTGTAATAAGAAAACACTTAGTAACACAATAAAGCCCTTGAGCCAGTGCCTGGTTGCCTTTGTCAATTATATAACAAAGACAAATTCCATGAATTGTCATCTATGATTTTAATTTGCTTCAATCTGAATTATCAATCTAATTTCCATGAAATTTATAGTAAAGAATGACAATTCAGGAAAGCACCTGTGTATCGTACTCCACACAATGTGCATTGGTTAATAGTTTCCTGCCTCCAATCATAAACGCACTGCACAAGTTGTGGCCTGTTAGTTTGAGATATATTTATTCATACTATTCTGCAACTGAGGTATTCAAAGTCTTGCCTTCCTGTGCTTGTGAATTGTCTCTGCTTTTGCCAGGGAAGTGAGTAATCTGGGGCAGTATGCGTGCAGTAAACCTAAAGATGTAATAAAGAAAATGCAGTAAGGAAATGGGAATGCCTATGACAGAAATGCAAATATGTAATGCAAAAATCCTATATAAAGTTACTGACATGATAATTGCTCAAAGGTGAAAAGAAGAAGAAATTCATTTTAACTTTTAAGGCACTGTAAAGAGTAATAAAACCATAGCATTAAATAAAAGAGTCTATTGAAGAAAAGGTTAGCTATCAAATTCTATTATTGTGAAGTGAATGATGATCAGATACGGGGCAAACCAACAACTTTGAATTTTAAAATCGTAAGACAACCTAGAGACATGCCATGAAAGTTCCATCAAGGACATGATACACCAGAACGGAAACACAGATGTCACACATAATTGAGATATTACATAAACGACAGTTTTGCGTTTGGACTTTGAAATTTGAGGAGCAACTCTTAAGGGCCTCTGAGAAAACATAAAAATAGTTTTTAAGCAGGAATAAAAAGAGTAAAACTTCACCTTCACAACAGCATTGAGGAAAGCTGAATCTTGTAAATTATTTGATTCAACCTGAAAGTAAATATAATCATTTGAGACAATGAGAAGCATTGTAGTTTTTCAACTGGAATATGCATTTAATTCCTACCACGAAAAATAAGTTTTTGTAAGTTTAAGGTGCATATAGAGAAGATAGATGGAGACTTCAAAACAAGCTGAGGCATAAGTTGATTTCAACTTATAAAAATCCATTTGTTATAAGATTATAGTTAATTCAACTCTACATTTCCTATAAGTGTTTGTAGAAAAATTTATCCAAATTGGCCCTAAATCAGTGATTGTTAGAAGACTAGAGGAAGTTGATCCATTCAAAGGTCAGAAGACATGCCACAAGCACTAGGAATCAAACCTAAAACGTATTTGTACACAGTGTTCAATCCTACCGGTGCCACTCTCATTGTCCAGCACAATCATACTTTTAATCCTGTTATCAGTTATGCAGAACAAATGCAAACTATGCTTTATGATTTCACAGCCCAAAAGAGTGATTTAACATTGAATTCTCAGCACAACAATCAATTAACCCTAAACCTAACTTGTTCAAGACTAATGTAATAGGCCGAATAACATGGCCTGAAATGATAGCCCAAAATTATGTCATGGGTTTGTCTATAGTTTGAAGGGGAGACATGATTCTCCCATCTAAATAAACCCTTCCTCAGTAGTGAAATCTCAATGCTTACATCTATGTCAGCAACCAATTCATTACACATCTATCGTGCAACTCATTCATTTCGGCATGTTACGAATCATCTACCATGTCGGTTTGAGAACTCGAAAAAACATACCTGCAGATCCTTGGAGCCTACCATAAAGTCTTTATCTTTCCTAGAAATACCAGAAGACTTGTAAGCAGCTGGCACCACATTCCCTCCGCTAGACTTTTCATCTTTTGATGTTAACTTCAACTGCTTCTTCTGCGATGCATCCTTCTTCTGAATTTTCATTACAGGAAAATAAAACAACCATTATGTCTCTCATTGTATCTAAATTTCATTGCTAAGACTATCATTATATCTCTAAATAATAATCCTGAATTTCATGTCACATCCACACAGAAAGAACAGAAGTTAAAATAATTTAAACAACAAAACTCATGCTGCTTTTGGAAACCCCGGCAGAGAGAGCAAAAGGAGTAAATAGTCATTTTAGTCATTGTAATCGTAAGAATAAGTCATTTTAATCCCTCAAATTTGCGAAATAGCCAATTAATCCCTTAAGTTAAAAAATATCCATCAATTTAGTCCCTCCATCAAAAATATTTTTTAGCAAAAATACATCAAAAGATTCAAATCCAAGACAAGACATACATACATACACATTGATTTAAATAATCTTTGGAGCATCAAAGCAAACATAAAACCTTGAAAATAATGGTGCAAAATTTGAAAGAAATAAAAATGACTAAATTGCTATTTTGCAAAATTAAGCGACAAAATTTAACAACTCTTAGAACTTCAACAACGAAAATGCTTACTTACTCAGAGGAAAATGTATAAGTGAATTTAGGAAAAATAAGTGAAAAAGAGTGAGATAAACTTACTTGTCGATTGAAATTGGGGTCGGGAATGGAAGGCGTACGGCTGCAACGGATGGGAATAAATGGTCTGTGAGAGTAACGGAGTTTAACTGTTGACGATAGCATAGAGAACATGGAACAGTAACTTGATAGTGCAACCGCCATTTTCACAGCGGAAGCGAATTTGAGTTGAGTTCAGTGTCTACTTCTACTTCTTCTTCTTTTCTTATCCTCTCTGCTTCCTACTGCTACTTTTTTTATTTAATTTTTATCTAAATATTATTTCTACATATTACATTTTACTTTATTAATATGTTAATTATTACATGATGTGACCTTATACAAGATTGTTAAAAATATTTATGATGAGATTATTTTTTTGAGAAAACAAAAGTTGAGTGAGATTTTCAGTCAAAAACAAAATTTAAGAGAGATATAATACGAGGACTTCCTTACTTATTTATTTATCTTTTTAAAAAATAATTAAGTAATTGGAGGATTTAATTTGTATATATTAAAAATGTATATTTTTTACATATACATCCAATTCAATTACTTTACGTAAATTTTTATAAAAATATTTTATGCACTAATCTAAAAAAATTAATTTCTAACTAAATATATTTACATAAATATTAATTTCTAAAAAAACTACGTACAAAATATGTAATAAGATATATAAAAAAGAATCATTAAAAATACATAATAATTAATTCTTTTGAAATAAAATATAAACAAATTTGTTTTAACATTTCCACCATATATATCCATTTTTTAAAATTGGTTTTTATATATTTTATTCTTGACAGAGTATATTTTTATGTTAATATTTGCCTTTAAAAAAATTATGTCAATAAGATAAAAGTTTAACTATTATACTCAAAGCGTAGATACATGGATTTAAACATTTCTTAAATATCTACACAATAATTAACGTTTTGTTACATAAAATATATTTTATGATCGAAATTCAAATTAATAGTAAAACACTTAATCCTTATTGGTTGCCAAAAAACGAACGGTTTCTGTCAGAGAAGAATTGAAGAGTAAGAGGGTTACAAACTTACAATCATTGGCTTATGTGTGACTATATGGGAGAGGAGAAAGCAACTAAAAATTGTAAAAAAAAAAAATTGCTTTTGGTGTTGTGAGTTGAAGATTTATGAATTCTTGTTTTCCTAATTTCCAATTTGTTTTTATTTTTATTTTTATTTTTCTAATGAAATAATTGTTTTTTCTGTTTTTAATTAATGATTAAAAAGATTAATAAATAGTTAATAGTGAGTCAACAAAAAAACCTTAGTTACAAGGAAAGTTGTTTTGAAAATGTAAGATCAAATTTAAAGAAAAATTGTTTACGGGAGTAAATCAAAGTGATCTTTATTTGGAGAAACATTCAACATATTTAAGTTTGGATTTTAAATACCATGCATATTTTATTAACTTTTTTTATCTTTGTTAAAATTATATATCGATATTTTTTATATATAGAGTGCAATTTTATATACACTTTGTAAAGTAATTTAATACTAAATTTTAATTGCATTGATATCTCGATTTTATATAATTAATATTCTAAAATTTTATATTTATATTTTATATCTAAAATAAATTATCAGTTTTTTACTATTGTAAAATATGTAACATCGGTGATAGCTTACCAGATACCACCGCCAATAACTTAATCTTAATGTTAAAAATTTGTGATTTTAGTATTCCATTTTTAAATTCAAAAGTCTCCAAAACCATTAAAATAATCTCTCTCTCTCTCACACACACACACATATATATATATATATATATATTATTCATAAAAATTTAGAGTCAAATGATGATATTTTAATATAAGGTAGAGAATTCCTTATCGTTCATATAAATATATTTTTTACATTTATCTCTCTCTAATGATACTAGCAAAGCTCGAACACGCAACCTGTTTGATTTTACTATATTTTTTATATACAGTATGTAAAGTAATTTAACACTAAATTTTAATTGCATTGATATCTCGATTTTATATAATTAATATTTTAAAATTTTATATTTATATTTTATATGTAAAATAAATTATCAGTTTTCTACTATCGTAAAAAGTGTAACACCAGTGGTAGCTTACTAGATACTACCGCCAATAATTTAATATATATATATATATATATATATATATATATATATTTGTGTGTGTGTGAAAGATTGTTTCAATGGTTTTTGAGACGTTTGAATTGAAAAATGGAATACTAAAATCACAAATTTCTAATTAAATGATGATATTTGTGTGTGTTATGACCCATAAGGTATTCTCTACCTTATATTAAAATATCATCATTTGATTCTAAATTTTTATAAATAATACTAGCAAAGCTCGAACGCGCAACCTATATGATTTTATTATATAATATTTAAAGTTATAATAATGGAGAGAAGAAATAAAAAAAGTCCTACTAAAATGATCTTTAACACAAACAAAATGACGGAGCATCCACATGAACATTTTTAATGACTCAACACCCACTTAATTTATTTGAAAAATGAAAAACATTCAAAAATAAATAACGGTTAATCTCAAACGCACTGTATATATCGTCAAACGCTATTCAATTAAGTTTACTCTAGAATGACAATCAAAAAGCTAAAAAGAATCAGTTGACAGGGGCATTCCGAGAATTGAACTCGGGACCTCTCGCACCCTAAGCGAGAATCATACCACTAGACCAAATGCCCAACTCTTGTTATCAATGTTCACATTCAGTATAACTAAACGTGTCCGTTCTTTTTCTTTATTTATCTCTGTTTAGATTTCAGAAATTAGAATGGGAATGTTTTCAAATTTAGTAATTTACCTTTTTTGTTTTTCCGAATAAAATTTTGCGTTTTCTAAATTGATTAATGTGCTATTCAGTTCACAGCACATACGCGTCATCATATATACTTATTAGAAGCTAAAACAAAAATTTGATGTATACTCTCATTTGAATGTTGAACTCTCGACCAAAATCATGTTAGACATTATTACTAGTTGAAAAGAATCCAATAAACTTACTGCAGGGGCAAAAGGTCTTTCAAGTTTCAACACCGATCATTCTCCATCCCAAACTCTATATAAAAGTAAAGAAAGTATGCTGGACTGCAGGGTGACTTTTGCCTTCACACTCCCGTATTTAATTAGTATAAATTCATAAATATAAAATTAAAATTAAAAGTCATATTAATTATAATTAATATAATAAAACTATTATTATTATACAATAATAAAATTAAAAATATTAAAATAATATTTTCTATAAATAATAAATTATAATTTTTTATATTTAAAAAGTATAAAATATATACATGTATATAAAATTTAAAAATAACAGTAATATTTACTAGCAGAACCAATTTAAGTGTTAGCATGAGGCAGATATCAACATCCACAAATCCATCCATTCCCTAAGTTTTAAATTCAGAGAAAACTCACACCAATGCTCAATCAAATGGGATTTTCCGCGTCCAATCGAAACGAATTTGAGTTGGTAGCGTCATATATGAATTTTTTGCCATCCCTAAAGCAATCGACTGACTAAAAACATAGAGCGATGAGAACATTTTAATGGTTAATTAGGGAGCTAGTGTAAGAAATGCAAATGAAAATAAGTACAATCAATTTGAACAACCCAATCAATTTGAGCGCTGCATTGTCCTTTCAAACGTGATGGAAAATCTCAATATGAAATAAGTAATATAATTTTTTAATGATCTTCGGAATTCAAGGTAAAAGCTATTCTATGTAGTACGAAGAAGCATGACAACACAACCCAAACATGGACGCGTGACAATTTAAAAAGAAAACTTGAAATGGTTCAATTTTTTTAGTAGAAATCATGGGTGGGAGAACCAATCAAATTGGGTCATGCTTTATTCTAGCCAAGCTTCTTCGTAATCTTAACATTTTCCTTCAAAGTAATGCATATCAGTAAATAATCATCGTTTGACTTACCATGGTAAACATAAGCAATTGTTTCTAACATATTTTGGAGGAGAGGACTTATTTGTCTTTCTCAAATAAAGAAAGTTGGGGGATATGCAGAGGGAGGGGGACACAGAAGTGTCAATGTGTGAAT
Source organism: Cicer bijugum (assembly GCA_037974875.1). Classification (NCBI taxonomy): domain Eukaryota; kingdom Viridiplantae; phylum Streptophyta; class Magnoliopsida; order Fabales; family Fabaceae; genus Cicer; species Cicer bijugum. Next base: position 3,017,253 of record JBBPBT010000570.1, on the reverse strand, counting down.
TATAACTATAAATTTATAATCAGTATGAAATGTATTTGACAGGTTAGAGAATACTAAAATTTGACATTATCAAAAACAAGCAATGATAATTTAGAATCTCAACGATTTCACTAAACTCAATTTTATAAAAGAAGCACTTCTTAAGGGACAAATTCATAAACACAGACCACAGTGATACACTTCAGGAAAACAAAATTTAGTAATTCTACAAGCTGATTCATCCAAAAGATTTGGAGCATATAGCACTTAATATCAATTCTATGAATTCTCTCTCGAACATGTAGTAGCAACTATGTCTGTCACTTTATAAAGCTACGATCTCAAAGAAAAAGCAGATGCAAAATGAAGACAGTCATTAACCATGTCGGAAAATTTACACGCAATCAGCACTTCAATATAAATTTTTCATCTGGGACAAAAAGTAAGTCAAAATCTTTTTCCCACATTCAAGCTGCTTGACATGCTACATACAAACAATTTAAGTACATGATTGCTCCCAATATGGCCAAATATGGCTTGTGAGAGTCTTCATTCGAGCAACAGCTGACTGAAAGAGCACAGATAATTCTAGTCATAAGACTCCAACAGATATTATGCAGAGAGTACTGCTCAGCACAGAAATAAACAAAAATAAAGAGAATGTAGATTAGTAGAATTCGATAAAAGACTTTGAATCCCTGCAAATACCATGCTTCCTTCCTGAGCTACCGATTGACAATAAAAAAAGAACAAGGCAGTGCGAATTTACTGAACAAGTACAGCATTAGTGCAAAATTCAATATAAATAACATACAAGTTAGACCAGGTCACTGATTGCCCTCAGGTGCTTGAGCATTGGCGTTGTAATTGTCATAGCCTCCAGATGATGGTGCAGGTGGATTGGTTTGATACATTGCTGATGATGCCATAGAGGGAGCACCATTGGAAGGTGGTGCTGCAGTGCTTCCAGGAGCTGTAGGTGGGGGAGCTAATGAAGGGGGCCTTGGTAGGGTAATTAGCTGACCCGGTATCTGAGGGGCACCAGGTGGAGGCATCATTTGTGGCATGGTAGGTGCAGAAACATACCCTGTAAACCCAAATTGAAAACCACTTACATTATGTATGCCGACATATAAGAACTGGTTTATAATGCTTGAACTTGCCTACCCAATTTACCAGAACTCTTGGCACATGATTAGTTGCTGATTTTCAAACAAAAATTCTAACCAAAAAACCACATCAAAATATACATGCATGCTCAACTAAAAGACAGGTTACATGAAAATAATAGTTGTTGTAAATTTATAAAAGAAAAAAAAGCCAAATATCAAAAGGAAATCCCAATTACATGGCAATTGCAGCGATAGAAGCCAAAAATAACGCGGTTAGCCATTGATGTGCATAACCATGGTCATTGTAAAAGGATTAGCCATTGATGTGCATAATCATGGTCATTATAAAAGGATAAAGAAATGGACTACATATATCTGCACGTAAAATGCCAAAGACATGAACAATCGAATGCTTCAATGAGAGGTGTAGCAACTTTATGGAAGTCGTGAAAGGTGTATGTGGAGGGGTGACACTCACCTGGTGGGCCAGGAATAGGTCTAGGCATGAGAGGTCTGACCCCTGGCATCATTGGTTGAGTTCCAGGAATAGGAAACCTTGGGGGTGGCATTACAGGAGGAAGGTTTGGCCTTTGAACCATTAAATGATTAAAAGCCACACCAACCTGCTGAAAAGCCGCAGCTTGGCCGAGATGTTCTTTGATCCGTTGATCAATCAAACTCTGGGTTTGTTGCTCTTCAAATTGCTGATAGTAAGACCTCACATTTGCCTGAAAGAACAAACAATTATCAAGCATCACAAATATAGCCTAAATTGCAATGCACCTTACTTTAAAATTGAGAAATTTCACAGCACCTTGTGTTTGTATCCAGAATTATGCTGCTTTCTAACAGATGGCTGCAAAATGACACAAAGTTAGCTTCATTGCGTTGTCTCTTCGTATGAACAAGTTTCCAATTGTATCTAATTATAATATTAATGTTGGCTCGAAAAATGAGAAAATGAAATTATCGGAAGAAAATAATATTTCTTGCTGGTTATGAGCATGGGGGAATAAATAAGCGATTTTTGTATACATGCTAGGTTAAAATCAAAGTGAAATTTAACAGACGGAGATTGGGGAACGAAGCAACTTACCGAATCGTGGGTCAAATAAGTATCGCAGTAGTCACAGTAGTACCTGAAATGAAAAATAGAAGAAAAATGAATGAAATTGGCATGGATTCGATGAAAGGTGAAATGTAAAGGGAGTGAGTTTTAGTACCGAGGCATTGCTGATTCAGTGTCGATGGCTACAATGGAAAACCCTAAAAATGGAGGAAATGGTAAAAACTTTAGAAAAAGTAAGAAGTTGAAAGCACTGGAAAATTGAAAAGAGGGGAGAAAGGTGACGAGGCGCGCACCTTCAGCTTCAACGCAATGCCCAAACTGTGGAACTTTCTCGAATATCAGTAAATCACCATGGGAGCTACTTATTTTTCATTTAGAGAGGGAGCTAGTTATTACCTATTACTCCTTCGCGAATAAAATTATAATATAAACTACACGTAGTTAAAAAAAAAGGATTTATTTGATAATAATGTTTTGATACAAATTTTGAAAATAATACTAATATTTTAAAAAAATTATTTTGAATAGACTATTTATTTATATTAATCTTTCTTTTTGTACATATTTAAATTGCCCTTAATTTTACTAGAGGAGCACCATGCATTGCTGCTCGTGTATCCACTTTTTTCAATTTTTTTTATTACATATAAGTTTTATTATGTAATATTTGTTTCATTTTTAAAAAAAGTAAACAAATTCATTCACTTGAAATTACTCTATGAACAAGTACCAATAGGAAAATAGGAGTTTAAGGGATATAAGTCTGCACATTGTATAAGGTTGTTTTCACATATGGATTAATATGTTCTGCCAATTGAATAAATGAGATACCATGAAATTTGTTGATGTAATGGTAGAAAATATATTTGTATATGGTGTAAGAATATCTTACTTGTAAATGTTAGACAAAGTCTTTATATCTTTAACCTATTAGTAAATTTTTTTATGGTATCTTTGGTTAAAGTTATATGAAGGAATGCGGATAGGAGCGAAACATTACATTTAAAATTTCTCCCATTTTCTTATATCAAACGCATAGTCATTAAAAAATTTCATCTCCTCATTTTAAAACAAACATGTATATATTTTCCTTTTCTTCCCTCTCCTCCATTAAAATACCTCACCTTTCCTTCCTCAGATTCAACTAAACAAATCTTTAATAAATCTATTATTTAAAATTCATGTTAACAAGAGCTTTTATGACCCTTATTAATGATACAAAAATAGAAATGTTACGGTAAATAAATTTTAACATTTCAAAAGTTGAATGAATAATTTTCAATATACTTTTGATGTAAAATTTTAATATAGCATTTCACTTATTTAAAAATGTCATAGTAAAAAGACATACATTCATCAAAACAACATTATTCCAAATAATGGCAACGACAAAAAGGTTTTATGTTGTTACTTTCATTTGTCATACCTTTGTACTCATTGTTGACAGTGTATTCACCTCCTCGATTGCTATGCTATGACCAAACATCACTCACATCATCCTACAAAAACAAAATTAACCAACAAAGAATTACACTATTCCACATCCCACCTAAATAAACCATTCCTCCAATACCACCCTCCCCTTCTCCTTTTATTTTTATTTGACATTTTAAGACTATTTACACGTATCAATACAACCAAAAAGTTGTGTTACTCTTAAGTAAAATGTTTATCTTTTTTTCATAATACTTCAAAAAGTTACTCTAACTTTGACATTGGAAATACTCTTTGGTTATGGAAAACTTTATTTGGTGTGGCCACCATTGGCTTTTGGGAGCTAATTTTCTTAAGAGATATTTGACATGAAATTGCAAATGAAGTTGATTCCTTGGCTAAATCGAGCATGGTTTCTTATAACAGCATATCTCCTCGTCAAATCCAACGGAATAAAAGTGTCCACAAGCTCAATGTAAAGGGCTCTTCTAATAGCTCTCTTTTTGTGGAGATATAGACATTTAAAAGCGGTATTGTTGTTGCTCGTTTACTTGGTTTAGAAAATGTGATTTTTGAAACTGATTATATTGTTCTCCTTAAGATAGTCAAGAAAGGTCAAACTCAATTCACAAGGCTCCTCCTATTTCTCAAATAAATTACTCACCTCGTACAAATTAAGGATTGGATCAGCTCTTTTTGAGAAAATGAATAAATGTACTCACCGGTTGGCACAACAACGACATTCTGTTCCCTTTTTGCCTTCAAGTAGTGGAGCCTCCCTTTTGCTTGTTAAATAATCTATTAATGTTTTAAATTTTTCTTATTTTTTTTATATAAGACGTCGCCTAAATCACGAGAATAAAAATTGATTGGTTGTAGTATTATATTTAATGATAATTTGAAGTATTTTGTTAATTTATCTTTGAAGAGAAAAAATAAAATAAAATAAATTTATATTTTTATTATATTATTTGTTAGAGAAAATAAACTAACTAATAAAAAACATATAATTTATTCATTATAATTTTAAATTGTTTATAAATAATTTATAAATAATTAATATTTATAAATAAATCAATTTGATAATTTCTAAATTACTATTTTAAAAATATGTAAATACTAATTTATAAAAAATGTATCATTATTTAAAATAATTAAACTGTTAATTATATGAATACGCAATTAAATTTGATTATAAGTTATAATTAATATTGCTTACGAATGAAGTTGTTATGTGTCCTGTGTGCGAAGCCGAAGGAGGAGGTGTTTTATTCGTTTCATTGAATTTCCCTCGTTGTTTTCAATTAAATCGCAAATAAGAGAGCATAGATCTGCTGACTTTTTATTTTCTTTGTTTGTCCATTACCATGCCTGCGAATTCTACATCCGATAATTCCGCGCTTGCAGGTTTGAGGTTACCCATTTCCTCATTTCTTTTTCATTATCAAATCAAATTTGTTGTAATTTCTAATTATTATTTTAATTCTAATAATGTGTCAGGAGCCGCGAACGATAATAAACAGAAGTGGGCTACGTCTCCTTCAACTGTTTTCAATCACTTCGGCACAAGTGGACTTTCCGTCGCTATTGCAACATCTATTACTCACCCTCTAGGTCCCTTCTTCTCTTTTCTTCTTCCCATTTCATTTGCATTCAATACCACTTCTTATTCTTTTTTATTAAAACTGGGCACGGGAGATTAATAACCCTCCTTATTCTCTTTGCACAAGAGGGAAGGGAAAATAAACAAATTTACTTTTTACCATTATATCACTAAATACAGGGTTTAGGTGGTTATGTTATTCTTTCTGAAATTCGAATTTTATTGAACTAACAGATGACGTTAACAGCTATAGTAATGATGTTATCATTAAGTTGAACTTTACATTGAGCACCTTAATATGTCGACAATAAATTTTTTTTATTTGGGTTTTGGAAAAACCAAAAACAAATCCTTTAAATCATCTATGTTTTTTTTACCTGTTTCTACATGCTATGCAGATGTATTGAAAGTGAGGCTACAAATGCAACTTGTTGGCCAGAAAGGTCCTTTGAGTGGAATGGTAGTTCACTGAGTTCAATCTTTCCTCTTTAGACCTTACCTCTCACATTATAATACAAAACTTTTGTCAATTAAGCATTTTTCCAGGGACAATTATTTTTAAGTGTGGTCAAAAATGAAGGACCTAAGTCTTTGTATCTGGGTTTGACCCCTGCTTTATCAAGGTCAGTAGTTTATGGAGGACTACGCTTGGGCTTGTATGAACCCTCTAAGAATGCATGTGATCATGCTTTTGGATCCTCCAATGTTTTAGTTAAAATTGCTTCCGGAATGTTTGCTGGTGCTTTTTCAACTGCGCTGACCAATCCAATGGAAGTTCTTAAGGTGATCTATCATATCTTTTTTTAATACGTTTAAGCTTTTGTTTTTGGTTTCCTCCTTCAAAACCGTATTCTCACAATCAGGTGCGATTGCAAATGAGTTCGGGCATGGGAAAAAGTGGACCAATTTCAGAGCTTCAAAGGACTGTTTCTGAAGAGGGAGTCAAAGCTCTTTGGAAAGGGGTGGGCCCTGCCATGGCCAGAGCAGCTGCATTGACTGCATCCCAGTTGGCCACTTATGATGAAACTAAGCAGGTCAAATTTTAAAGTGTACTTTTGTTCATCTATTCCTCCTCCCCCTAATTTAATTTTGTCTTTACATTCAATTATATAATTGTTTTTCGAGTAATTTTTTTTGCTTCCTCTTATGCAGATTCTAATCAAGTGGACATCTCTCAGAGAAGGATTTCATCTACATCTGATGTATGTCTCTCTTGTCTATTTCACCTCTCTGCAACTTTCTTAATGCAGACTGAACCAAATTAAATGAAGTATTACTAGAGCTGGACAACTGACCAACATCACAGGCAACAACTTTACAATAGTTAAGAATAATGAAGATTGAAGAATCTTGAAAAATAGAAATTTGCATCACTAATATTTGTTTTATAATTGATTTTTTTGCATAAAATAATATTGAAACTGAAGTGCATTTTTTTCTAATTCAAGTTTGCGAACTAGTTTTGTTAATCTAATTAACTGAAAAAATTATTTTCCACATTGGCACGCTTTAGGTCTATTAGTCGAGGGAGATAAAGTTATATAGTTAGTTTGAGATTAGTCGGGACTGAGAAAGTTTAAAGGCAGGCAATTTTATATTAAATAATGCAAAGGAATGAGGGAAATTGAGGCCTTGGGCCTGTATCATTGACGTTTTTCTGTTTCAGCGAATTTATTCCTTGTATGTTCTAATAAAATGCAAAAAGGGGAACCTGAGCTTAACAGTTGGATTTGTTGCCATATGACTAGAAGGTCACAGATTGTAGTTGTGAAATGCTGCCTGCAATAAAATTGGTCTCTGCATAATGAAAGCTTCATAGCATCAAATTGCGCTTTCCATTATCTGTAGCAACTAATTGTAGTGTGTACCCTATACAGCTCAAGCACAGTTGCAGGCATACTGAGCACCATCATAACTGCACCCATGGATATGGTTAAAACACGTCTCATGTTGCAACGAGCATCCAAAGGTGGTAGAATATATAAAAATGGATTTCATTGTGCATACCAGGTATTAAATTAATATTGTTTCCTCATCTCCCAAACCTGCACTTTTTTGTTTGTTTTGTTCTATACCAATCTTTGCTTCTTAACTTTTAAGAGGTTGACTTCAGTTCATAACTTGGTACTGTTCCATATAAGTTTATATTACTTTACTTTCATGGATTCTTTGAGTCTGACTTGGCTTTCCTAATTTTTATTAGCTCATAATCATAATTTTAAATGACTTTCGTTTAACCCATTCATGAAAAAATGCTACTATATTTTCTCATCTGGCATATTCACTATGATTTGCGTTTATCATCTGTGGTTTCAGGTTCTGCTTTCAGAGGGTCCTAGGGCACTTTACAAAGGGTGAGTTTTATGTTTGGTATGCGTTTTTACATGAAGCTTGTTTGTTTTACTTCATCCAAAGTTTTAATAATTAATAACTGGAGTTTTGGTAAGACCTCTTCAAAATTATTATCAAAAGGGACTTATCAACAGAAAACATGCAAAATTTTGTTTGCATATATATTACTTTTTTTATATGATACCTTTTGTCAGGGGCTTCGCTATATTTGCAAGATTAGGACCACAAACCACAATTACATTTATATTATGCGAGGAGCTAAGGAAACTTGCCGGATTGGAAGCAATTTAGTAACAGGAGTCTCCACTATGACAGTGCCTACTACACCAACTGACTATAAGGATTCTTGAATACTGAATAACTCTTTTTGCAAGCAAGGTTGGGGATTTTTTATAGATATAATCTACATTCTACAGTGGTTATTTGAAGTATATTCCTCATACAACCACATCACATTTTTTATCTGCAAGTTTGCAACTATGCAGAGAGATTCATCTCCTCAAGCATGTGGTTGGTGTGTTTTTTTTAAATCTTTATGGGGATGGTCCTAGCCCTTTTTTAGACTCACAACTACCACCATTTTTTTGACTCGCAACTACCGCCATTGTATTGTATTATTATTATTTTTACCGCCATCTCTGTATTAAATAGAAAATTAATATTGGTCAACCACCACAATCAAAAGGAGTGGGATGCTTTTGATGTTAAGATGATTTTCTCTCTTAAATAGTGCTTTCCAACTTCTTATGTAGTTATACGTTATAGCTTCGATACTTATTTTATACTTCATGCGTCTCATATTAAGTGTCAATTAAAATTACACATACATTAAAAAAAATTGTTGAGTGTACTAATATTTATGATAAAATAAGTTTTGTTGACTAAAATATGTTTTTCAATAAAGTGTTAGTGAAATAATTAAGTAGATTGAGATACGATAAATAAGAGAAACTGAGTTGCGACTATTAAAAGGTCATTCTTGATTGTGATTTTGGCAGCAGAAGATTACATCTGCTATTAAATATAACTTTCATTTGAAAAAACTAATGTGACTCTTTTCTTTTCATCAAAGGGAAAGGATAAGGAGTTTCTAAAATTCCACCTAACATCATTATGGCTGAGTACACCTAACATTCCCTCAACCATCAGTGCATGGCAAAATAATGCTTGCCGCTCATAAATTATACTCCTAGTAATATATGGCTTGAGTACACTGATAATGAAGTGTTCCATTGTGTCTAACATAATCTGAATAATAATGTTTTTAATCTGAATGATTGTGTTTTGTTATTCCTTAGAAGTACCAGGACAAAATAACGTCTCAGGGAAACAATGTGGGATTCTTATGTAGCAGCTTGGACTCTACATTTCCCTTTTTTCATTTCTTTAATTAAAAGCAAAAAAGTTTCAAAATGGCTGATTGTTGATCCCACTTGTGAATATATCAGAATCAGCTTTCATTTCCTTTCTATATATTTGTGGCAACTCTTTATTTTTTTTTGCACGCCATTTAATTCTATATCAGAACCTAATTAGTCTACTCAAATCTGTAAAAAGTTACGAAAACTAGTTAACTACCAAAAAAAGTTTACTTGAGTTCTGACAATGAAATTCAGTTTATTTATAAACTTGCTAAGTTCCTTAAATACAAAAATGATACTAACATCGCTGCAACAGTATTAACGTGAGTTGCAACATCGTTAAAATATCACTGGAAAGCCTATATATGAATTATGCAAACTGCTTAAATACAAAAATGAAATAACATTCAAAACTACCAGTTTAATATAAGATGAGAACTTCAAAAGAAAAGCTTCTTATCAATGAAGCATGTATAATAGGAAGGAAAAATATGTATAATTTTGTTAGTAAATTGTAATGGGAAGGTTGAAGTCGAATTTGCAATCATGAAAAGAGTTAATCCCTATTGTGAAGGTATTGTTCCAATGGATGCATAGTGAATAAAGACAACTTGACCAGAGTTTAACAAAGCCTTAACAAGAAACGTGAAACATTCCAATAATATTTCATTTTCTTAACATCCCATCATTGCAAGTTGCAATAACTCTCACATGCATCTTTGTTGGTCATGATAACATAATTTCAACGTGTTAAAAGTAGGGTCGACATTTTTAATTAAATGCGTGTTTTTATGTCAACACAGACAAAATATTGTATATTAATTACATTAAAAAATTTATTTTTTTTCAAATTATTACAAGTGTGAACATATCCATATTAATGATTTATTTGAACACTTTTTTGTATGTTGTTTGTCCAATTTGCAACTAGATAACTTTGTGAGTTCTCTACTATTATACTAGATTCGACATAAATCAATTTTATGTCTAATGTTTATCTCAGTATTTATGTCTAATGTTTATCTTAGTATTTATGCTTCATAAATCTTAATTAAGTTTTTTATAAAAGTTTATTGAAAGAAAAATTCAAACCCTACGTAAATTAAATATAAATCTCAAATGAATTTATAACGAAAGATACAATTCACTTTAGTTGATTTTATAAA